>VCRD01004292.1:18016-47642 GCA_006783055.1 Trinorchestia longiramus
GGTCTCATCGGCAGCTACGGAGGGGGTTTGGGGGGGTATTCAGGACTGGGGGGTGGCCATGCCACAGCGTGAGTAAACCCCCTCTGGAGGGGGTCAAATAGAGCATAAAAAGAGACATTTAATTTGTTATTTGAATTTTTTCCCTACACCCCTAATGAAACTTACACATGTATAACATTTAGACCGTATGCACTAGGCCACATTTTTTTTGCACTGGTTAAACCAGGAATATAATAACAATAATGCCATATTCTTCGAAATTGGGCAATAATGCCATATTCTTCGAAACCTAATGTTAAATATATTTATAACTAACATTTGTAGATTATAAATATATAACTTATAATTTAAATTGAATATTGAATGATTTATATTGAATATACTTAAAACACTAACAACGAAAATTATATATATTGAAACTTTTTCTAAAATTGTGTCCATTCAACAAAACTTACGTCAAATACATTAAAAATTCATAATATTTATAATATTATAATTTATAACATCCCCCAGGATTGTGGGGGGAGGAGGGCATGGGGGGACGGCTGCAGGAACGGCTAACCAGGCTGCAGGATCTGCAGTCAATGCAGCAGGATACCAGCAGCAGGTCCGAAGGATACTCAGATAATAATAAAAAATCTTGTAAACTCTTTGATGTGATAAAATATTGCAGAAATTGCCACTAATTTTTCCTAGTTGTGTATGTTATTTCTCTTACTTTTCACGAAATATTTAGAATGGAAGACTAAAGGGAATTATTTGGAGTGAATTTCAAGAGCGTCAGTGTTTTAAGGTCTAAAATAAGTTGTTCTAACTCTGATGGTAACTGGTTCTTAACCACTTAGTCAAGGAAGGGCAGTCTTGGTATATTTCATTGCAGAATTAACGAAAATGTTCGTATATATAAGTAAGTTTAAGTCAATTCTATGATGATTGACGAAAATTTATCGTTAATTCAGGGAAAGTTAGTTCAAGAACACAAGGTTAACTTTACGTGCTGTGAACACGACGGTCGTGCTGTGAACGCTGTTGACACAACGCTGTTAACACAACGCTGTTAACACAACGCTATCAACACAATGCTGTTAACACAACGCTATCAACACAACGCTGTTAACACAATGCTGTTAACACAATGCTGTTAACATAACGCTATCAACACAACGCTGTTAACATAACATTAATCGTTGTGTTAACGAAAAGTACTGCTGTGAACACAACGGTATAGAAGGCACCTTTAAACGATAAAACAATACAAAACATTAAAGGAAAAAGAGATGAGTTCCACTCGCCTGTACAGACAGCGCATTCACAGCAAGTGAACTTTATTGCTGTGAACACGACGGTATGGAAAGTACCTTTAGAAGAAAAACAATTTAGCAAAAAAGACATGTTCCACTCGCCTGCACAGGCGGCATGGAGTGCTGCGCAGGCGGCATCACAGCAGGTGGCGGCACAGGCAGCGGGGGCGGCACACATAGCACAGAATGCGGCGGCCGCCAAGTATTCAGAAGCCGCAGGCCTCACACAAGCAACACAAGCTGCCACGGGGGCCGCCTTCGACGAGGCTGCCAATGCAGCCAAGGTAGCCAAGACTGTCCTGGCGGCCGAGTCCTTCAAACAGTGGGCGCTGGATCAGGTGTGGCATTATTGTTCTTATTGTATTCCTAGTTAAGACGTGTGGCATTATTGTTGTTATTGTAATTCCTAGTTAACATGTGTGGCATTATTGTTGTTATTGTAATTCCTAGTTAACATGTGTGGCATTATTGCATTATTGGTATTATTGTATTCCTATTTAACATGTGTGGCATTATTCTTGTTATTGTATTCCTATTTAACATGTGTGGCATTATTGTTGTTATTGTAATTCCTAGTTAACATGTGTGGCATTATTGCATTATGTTATTGTATTCCTATTTAACATGTGGGGCATTATTCTTGTTATTGTATTCCTATTTAACATGTGTGGCATTATTGTTGTTATTGTATTCCTAGTTATCAGGTGCAGCAATATTATGATTATTGTATTCCTAGTTATCAGGTGTAGCATTATTATTATTATTATATTCCTAGTTATCAAGTGTAGTATTATCATTATTATTGTATTCATAGTTATCAGGTGTGGCATAGACGAGTTCTTATTACTTTTTACTTCTCTGATTTGATCATTATTTCTTCTCCTACTTTCTTACTGTTTTATGACCTGGTTTACATTTTTAACTTGAATAAAATTATCTTTTCTTTACTTCTCTAATTTAATTGGAATAATCTTTTTTATTTCTCTAACTTAGATGACAATAAATTAAATATTGCTCCAATATGTAATAACCTTTCATTACATACATGCAATATGTTATACATTATCTTACGTACGTACAATATGTTATCCATTATCTTACATAGGTACAATACGGTGTACATTATCTTACATACGTACAATATGTTATACATCATCTTACATAGGTACAATACGTTGTACATTATGTTACATACCTAGAATATGTTATACATGATCTTACATACGTACATTATGTTATACATTATCTTACGTACAATATGTTATACATTATCCTACATACGTACAATATGTTATACATTATCTTACATACGTGATGTTATTGTAATGTAAAGTAATATATAATAATACGTGAGTTGTGCAGGCTGCAGCGCTGACGCAGGCACGGAAGTATGCTGAGGGTAACGTAGGCCTAAGCAACGCAGCCTACGCTTCTGCCCTCAACGCCGTCGACACGCAGGCCGCGCAGGAATGGGGGGCTAGGCAGGCTGCCAGTGGTCTGCAGGCTCAAGAAAAGGTAGGCTGCTAAGCAGGTTATAGGTTCAGGAGAAAGTAGGATGCTAAAAAGGCTCAGGAGAAGGTAAGATGCTTAGGTGGAGAAAAATAGAATGCTAAGCAGGAGAAGGTAGGATGCTAAGCAGGCTCAGGAGAAGGTAGGACGTTAGGCAGGCCACCATCAGTTTGACTTTAATGAAAGATAGTGAACTCTAAAGATATTTATTTTTTCGTTGATAGTGTAGTTGTGGGGACCGCTACTGAGAACCAAATGTAAACACAAGTTCAAATCTTGAAACAAAAGATGTCTTTTTCTATTCTTGTTTTCCCTTGACTTTTATGTTTTCCCAGTTATAGGACTTCAAGGATTTCAAAAAGATGTTATTTGTATTAATGAGTACTTTTTCGTGGGCAGCTGGCATTCACGGACCTTGCTTCTTCTCAGGGGGCAGCCAGTCAGGCTTCCTCCGCAGCCAAGACCGCCTACCTCAGAGCGAAGGGTGAGACTTGTAATTCAGGACTTTAGAACTAACTTTGATGGACCTCTACCAAAGAGCGAGACTTGCAATTCAGGACTTTAGAACTAACTTTGATGGACCTCTACCAAAGAGCGAGACTTGCACTTCAGGACTTTAGAGCTAACTTTGATGGACCTTTACCAAAGGGAGAGACTTCGGCTTCTATTCTTATATTTTTCCTAATTTAGCACATTCCGCTTATTGGCTTTTATGCCTCGTAGTATTATACCCTCAATATGTTTCCTTAGGACTAATTTTCAAGGAAGTAGCTTACATATTAAAATTAAAACATTTATAATAAGTGTGTATCCTGAAACGGTTGATCATGTTACTGATGTAACATCGAGCAATCAAGATATAGAGGCATTCTGCCGGAAACAATGCAGTCTGAAGCCAAAAAGTTTTGACTTTTTTTGGAATAGTTGTCATTTTAAAGTTTAATCCTGGAAGTAAAATGGGCTTGAAAGGTCATACCTTAGGAGTAAAGAAGTAAGAAAGATTACATCATGGAAGCAAGAAAAATAAAAAGGTTTATATTATGAAAGTAAGGAAATACGAACGGTAATATTAGAAGCATAAGGTAGTACTGCAGATTATATAACAACAGTAAGGAAAATAAAATAGTAAGTAAGATTACATCAAGGAAGTGCATAAAAGTAATGAGAACTCAATTAAAACGCGTAGAGTCGTTCTGTGTTCGTAACGATTACTATCAAAAGAAATGATCCGTACAAGACAGTATGTTGGATGTTTTTTAATGTATAAACCCAACAAGAGACGGCAAACACCTGGAACGTACATGTGAACATATATGCTGTTTATATAGTCAACTCGATTATCTTTGTCACTCTTCCCTAGGTTTACACGTTGAGTACTTCAGTTTTTGCTCGTTTAAGTATTTGTACTTAGAATGCTTGAAGATTTGAAAGTAGCCAGTGTTGAAGGCTTGAAAGCGTAACTCCGCACGTGTGGCCTATGGAGACAAGCGGAAGGGGTTCTGAGGACGAAAATCCAGCACTGGTTGTGTTGGTGGTCGCGTACCGATGTAAATTCGTAAAGACAGACGTCCTTAACTTGTCCTCTAGTGAACCTAAGTGATTGTGGTTATCCTGCTCGCCCGTTGACAGGAATGTTACCATTCGAGCTTGGTTTTCTGTTGTATAACTGATATAATCATGCTGTTGCAGTGCTTTATGAAGCCTGAAGGTTCAGCTCTGTAGGGAGATTAGTTCCCGGAGATTCAGATTCGAAGTGGTAGCTAGCGATTCACTACAAAAGGAATTCTTAATTCTGAATCATACGAAACATAGGTACTCTTGTATAAAAGTCATAAAACCCCAGAATAACAAATTTTATTGTTTATTGACGAGACTTTACTCCAAGAGTCCATTGAGAGTTCAATAACAGAACGCAATTCCAGTGGCTTCAGAAGTGTTTTTGACGTTTTTTTTTACAAAATTAAGGTACGGGACACAATGGCCTCGGCTATGGCACAGGGGCAGGGTTCGGCAGTGGTTTTGGCTTCGTGGTGAGCGGTTCAGGAGCCCAGGGGGTCAGTGGCCCCGGCAGCTTTGGAGGGGGCCACGGAGGTGGCTTCGGAGGGGGCCACGGGGCCGGCTACGGAGGGGGCTACGGAAAATGATTTCCTTAACTACAAGAGTTCCAGAAGAAAGAAACTACCGAAGCTCAAGATTTTAGCGATCAACTTGAGAGAAAAGTTTGAAGTAAATATGATAAATAACCACTTTAGCCTTTTCTCGCTGGTATTCTGATAAAACTACGAACGAAGGCGTTTGAATATAAGTTTTTAACTATAAAACGTTGTAACTTAAGATTAGAGAATTGTAATCTAGATAATCTTCTACATTGTTAATTAACGTTGCTAAAGAAATAATAACGTAACATGAAGTTTGAAATCAAAAATGATTGTAATAAAAAGTGCATCGAAGGAAGCTGTTGAAATGAAATATTAACAACAATTTCAGTCGTTCAGTGGACATCCTTTCTGGGGGGAGAGAACCTGTCACCCTAGTCCCCCCATCCAAAATCAATGAAATTATTCCTGTAACGAACTCACAAATAAATAGGATTGTCTTTCAGTCGCTGCTAAGTTTGCATTATGGTTTAGTTGGTCGTTCATGCAAAGAAAAAAGCTAACTGCTTCGTTGTTTCTCAGCCAAGTTGGGAAATTTTCATTCCTAGGAATATTATAAAAGTTGAAGTGAATCTTGTATTTTCTCCACAACAACCGCGTTCGTCTACGTAGTGCAAATCAACGAATTAACGTTCTTGTTCGTAAAAGCATTCATCAAATCAATCATCCTGCTTATTGAAAAGTTAATTATCATACACATTGCAGAGTCGAATTTACGTTGAAAAAATTGCCTTGTTTTCTATGCTCCAGTTAACGTTAAATTAATAATAAACACTCAATTTGATATTCGACATAATAGCATATATATAAAATCGGCTACTGGAATTTACAGCAGTCCGAGACGAATTTTTAAGCCATGCGTTTCATATTCAATTTTTATTGAGTTCTATTTTGAAATTACTGTTCAATTAAAAGCATGCCTTCGAAATTTCTTGACACAAGACTACTCAAAATATGTTTCCTCCGACATTAAATGGTGCAAAGATATTCTACCTATCAAAAAAATCGTAAAAATACGATCGTGACACGGAATTCCTTCAAAAATTCCTTCTCACGGGGCGTGTTGCAAATGTTCTACAAAACACTGAAAATAAATGTATCTCAGCCCCTTCTTTCCATTTTTTCCTGATTTGCTTGTCATTAACTGAGTCACTGAGTGTACTGAAGAAAGAGTCAAATTTATGTTACTTAGTAGGTAATTAATTTGGAAAACTCTTTTTAATCATCACCAGCTTGGTCGACTTATCACCAGCTTGGTCGACTGGTGAGCGAGTCTGCTTGCGAGCGGAAAGACCCGGGTTCGAATCCCGCTGCCGATATGGTTGACGCGGCTAGAAATACGGCATGGGGCTTGGGTAAAACAACTGAATAATTATCGAAGTAATTATCCGACCCAAGAATGGGCCAGAAGGTTCGTTCCTATAGCCTCATTCTATTCTATTCTATTCTTAAGTATCAAGTATGCGAGGATTGATTGTGCTCAGGAGTTGGAGTTTACTTTTTGCTTTATTTAAATTATTATTTTTATTCATTTAAAAATTATTATTTATTTTTAAAGCACTAAAAAGGAGCTCCGTTTTTGCTGCAGTGCAGTTCAAATGAAATCCATATAGCTTATGTTACTCAAAAGCATAATCAAATTCAAGTTTTTATGATAATTATGTGGAGAACAACTATATGGCCCATCACATGGTCAAATAAAACTAATACGTATGACCGTAAGAATATCATTCTGGCCATGCAAATATCTAATTATTATCACAGTAACTTTCATACAACACAAGATTCTAAAACCCTCTTCGCTTTGTGGATTCAAAATTAACTTCTTCCAGTGCGAAAAAATTACTTACGTATTCTGTGTTCGAATTATTGGTTAGTTACGCCCTGAAAATGGAGTAAATAATACTCTGAAGTAATAGCAATAAATACTATGAGCTACTTATACCAAACATACAGAATGCGTGTTGATGTTCAACAGGTGAAAGAAATACCTCTTTCGCAATATTCATTGGTATATTTTGCCCACGAAGAACAATATGGAAAATTTGCGGAACATTCCATAATTGTTCTATGTTCACGGTTTTCTAATATAAGATACCATCGGCAACACTACACACGTACATATATATTAGTCTTTTGTGTGAGGATGCTCACTCTTATATATGTAATACTTCGTATGACACTAACCTATTAAAATTCACGCCATGTGTATAATGCAGCCGCCGCACATATAAACACTAGACCAGAAGCAAAGAGCTACAACAAAATTAGCGCTTTACTCTTTAATTACGTGAACAAAATCTTCTTTCTACCTTTAGCGCTGCTTCATTTATCTTTTAGTTTTTATACGGTCATTCTTAGTAGCAAGCTCGGGAGACCACGAGCTGCACGTTTAAATTGGTCCAAGATTATCTGGTCACCAATAGATTGCTGCTTTCCGTGTTGTCTCCACGCTGGTAACAGCAGTGGGGAGTGACCGCCCTAGTGGACATGGTCTGGATAGAGACATTTGAGAGCCCAGCTGCTACCCCGGCAGCTAGACGCTGTGCCACTCGATAAACAATCTTTTCTTTATTTCCAATCAAGTACACAGTACATAGACATTTAGTACATTGGTTTTTAAATTCGTAAGGTTAACATTCTTAGAGTAAGGATGATGGTGAGCTCCATGCGACGATCCTGGGATGTGTCCATGGGCGGGGAGTTGAGGGCTTACCGATAAGTGTGAGCTCACGGCGTGAAACGAGAAACAGCTCGTATTCATTGCCGGGTTTCGAACCCGCACGCAGTCTTTCTGCACAAGCAGAGACCCGATACAGAACACGGGCCGCATACCACTCGACTACGGTGGCTGCTAACTCGAAGGAAACACATAAGTTAATACATTTGCAGTCCAGCGCCGTCGCATGACTTGCCAGGGCGAAGCTGCATGCAGAAACAGTCTGTCTTAGGGACTTTGGATTTTTCCCTAAGGGTTTTCTCTCGAAGCTTTTCTCATGGATGGCCGTGGATGCAAAGCAGCGGAGGTTTGAAATCTGAGTTTGCGTACTCCTAGGAGAGCTATCCAGGTATTGTTGGCACAATACCAAAACGCTAAAATCATGCCTAAATGTTTGTGAACTTTTAAGACTGCTATCAAAAGAAAGTAGAAAATTTCGAAACCATTGCATAATCTACCATCGCCATCATCAGAAGTACACATAGTTCATACGTTTATGTCGTGCAAAAAACGACCGCACGGCATCGTTATTGTTATACAATAATAATGTAAATAATGATCACACAGACATGAAGCATAATTACAAACAAAGTCTTCCGTCCCACAGACTTAGAATATCATAACATAAATAAATACCAACAACGCAAAGATATTGAGTCATTACAAAATGGATCCACACAAAGCAAACAAACAAACAATCTTTATTTTCAATCAAGTACACAGTACATAGACATTTAGTACATTGGTTTTTCAAATTCTTAAGGTTAACATTCTTAGAGTAAGGGTGATGGTGAGCTCCATGCGACGATCCTGGGATGTGTCCATGGGCGGTAGCCACCGTGGTCGAGTGGTCAACGGCTCATGTATCAGGTCTCTGCCTCGTGCAGAAAGACTGCGGGTTCGAAACCCGGCCATGAACACAAGTTATTTCTCGTTTCTTCGCGCCGTGAGCTCGCACGTATCGGTAAGGCTTACTGGGTAAGCACTCAACACGCCCATGGACACGTCCATCAAACCTCCCGGGATCGTCGCATGGAGCTCACCATCACCCTTACTCTTAGAATGTTAACCTTAAGAATTTGAAAAACCAATGTACTAATGTCTATGTACTGTGTACTTGATTGGAAATAAAGTTGTTTGTTTGTTTGTTTGTTTGAGGGCTTACCGATAAGTGAGAGCTCACGGGGTGAAACGAGAAACAGCTCGTATTCATTGCCGGGTTTCGAACCTGCAGTCTTTCTGCACAAGCAGAGACTCGATACAGAACATGGGGCGCAGACCACTCGACTACGGTGGCTGGTCGGCTGGTCAACGCGTAGCTATCCTCTCGCTGACTGTACGGAGACCACGTTACTCGTAGTCCCCTTGATCAGCCCCGGTACTAGCCCTTGGTCCTGCATTAGAACTGGACTCTGGCTGCTGCTTCAGAGACCGGTGGTTCACATAGGCGTAGTAGTAGTCGCAGACGTCGAAGGCCGACGTGATGATGCTGAAGGAGCCGGCAGTGTTTGCATGAGAAGTCTCTGTGCTTTTCACGCCAGCGTTTTCGCTGATAGCAAGGGATCTCGCCGTCAGCTGAAACAGAGCTGCAATCGCGTTGAAACTCAGCTCCTGTGAAGCAAAGAACACAAAATTCATCCTCTGTACAACTTAGACCAGAAGGAGAATTGTACTCGTATCAGCAGTTCGTGAACGAATGATTAGAATTATACAGTACAATTTGGCAGAAAGTTGAGAAATTTTGGTACAGGCCCATAAACATAAGAACTAAAATCTGTTCTACTGATAAATATATTTCATTTGCTCTTCTAGATTCCAGTATAGAACAACTGAATTTATGAACATCCCGGTGACAGGGCTTGGAGGTGAATTGCAAGTACCAGTTACTCTAGCAATTGAAAAACGAACTCCAATGATGAACCGAGTTTCGAAGAAATGAGCAGAGATAACAGTACAGTTCTTCCTCTGAAGCAAATTTTCTGAATCGTGTTACAGGCTAAGCACCATGCATGATCCGTACCTTCCAGACGGAATCAAACAAGTACACATGAACTGTATGATGCACAAAAATTAGAAAGCGAGTACCTGTGAAGGGGGTTCATGGTAACCAGGTAGATGATTACCTTGGAGGTAGTATAATGCGCATAAGACTGATCAGTAATTTTAAAGCCCCAAATAAACCAAACCTAGAAGAAGAAGATAGATCAGTAACACGCATACATGGCAGGAAGCACTTAGGAAGTAGATTTTCTGAAAGTCTCTCTGCTGGCCGAGCATGCAGATGATGAACAGCAGCCCTGATACAGTAACACTCATCACCATTGAGCCTCCGAAAAATAACTCGCCGGAGTCGTGACTGAATCCAGCCAGTCCACCCTGCTCCACCGACAGCGAGATGATCGTCAGAATCTGTGGATTTCGAAATTAAGTCAATTTTATTCTTTGTATCCAACAATGTAGCGCCAAAATTTGTGAAAAATATTGAAAGAGCATTAAATTCTCACACGTCAGAAGATGAAAAGAATCAAAGCCATTATTGTACTCAAAGGAACCATTAAAACTAGTCAATTTCAGCGTGACACATACGTGAGGAGGAAAGTGATTTCCATTCTTATATATTTGTACAACGATTGTTAGAGCTTTGAGCTTACACCTGAAGAAAATAAAGTAATGAAATAGAGCTTCATTTGCATAAATAATTATAAAAATAGCAGTCATCAGATACTACTCCAATTCATTCCAGCGTTTGGACCTCAAACTGAGCATGTGAGCAGCTTATGTGTGAAATAATTAATTAGATTCTTAATGGAATTTAATTTTTAAATGATTTTCTCGTATAAATGAAAAATATTCATTAAATAAAATTATTCACGTCATAATTATTGGCAATGTCGATATGACACAGATATTCGTTATGAATGAGAGACAATGAATAATAACTGTTTGACTTATGGCTTGCAAAGGAATGCTGGAAAATTGCAAAGCATTAGCAGATATTTTTATAAGAAATTATGGAATATTTCCAAATACGCAGCAGAGTCAGTTATTTAGGTATTACGCCGTAAAACTAATTACAGGAGGAAAGCGTACAACTTAACAATTTTTATTTTGTTTTGAAGTGAAGACATGAACTGTGTTTGTGCAGAAATAATGCAAATCGTAACGAGGACTGTTCATCACTCGACGACTGTGGCTGTTAACCGCTATGTGTGCACGATCACCACCGGAACAAGCGACGGATTTACAGAATCACTTGCGCTCGTCTCCACAGGCATGCAGAAGTGTCACTGGCTCCTTGTGGTGCCTCAGAAATATCGTAACTAATTTAGAATGATTTTGGAGTCGATACAAAAAATTTGATTAATTTTAGTAATATTTTAGAGTTAATTTTTATACTTATTTCACGCCATTTGCAACTAGTAATTGAAGGTCAAATTTTAATTGTAATTGTTACTTCAAATTGTCATTCTCGTCTATAGAAGATCATAGTCAATCACGAGTCACAAGGCTAAGAGCCCAGCAACATTGGCTATGTTCAATTCCTTATGCATTCAACATTCAAACATTCAGGTATTCAACGTTAAAACTAGGGCAAAAGTAACGAAGATGATTCGTTCAACACTGTATAGAGAACATGAACATATTTTTGTGCATATATTCCTTGTACTTGCCTTCTCCAGTTGGGTATATGCATTTTTCAAGAACACCATGAGTGCAAGGACGCGATACTAAACCAATAAGCTCGGTTACAACCCACCATAAAATCTTCAGGAAGTATTCGAGATACCAAAGCATATTTATTTATTCACTTTTTTAGTAAACTAAGCGAATAATCATACAATTTGAGTGTAATAGAAATTATATACTATTTTAATCAGTGTCGAGATTGCTTTCCCTCAGCTGAACTTCCAAATTTTTATAAAGTGACTTCATGATTTGAGTTTATCTTCATGTGTCAATTATGAAATTTCTCTATCATATTCATTTAACGTTCTATTTTAGCTAAACCTACTGTCTGGTTAATCATGATTAATCAGGTAAAAAATCTGTGATACGATGATCATCTTAACGAGGGCAGAATTTCGAGCTGCCAGTAGGTCACATCAAGGTGCCAGAATTAACGATAGTATAGAAGTATCATCATTAAGAGCAGGCAAACTTAACCCATTAAGTAGTGAAACTGTTGCTAATGCCAATTTAGCGCCTTGATTCAAGAGGTAAGGAAATAGAAAAGGATTTTCCTGCTTGAAATTAATTTGCTCCTCGTAAACATTAACTTCTAAATGTGTTTCGATTTAGATGAACGTCTGTGTTCAATAATTAGTTGTGCCTGATGTATTTAGAAGCGTAATCAGACTTGAGAAAGAAGATTACGTAGACTTGAGAAAGACTTGAGAAACACAGAAGGGTCGCTGAAGGTAGCAATCAAATCAGATGTATTCATCTTTCGTGTTTGATTTGAAGCACGAATGTTTTAAAAAACACTTAATAAAATCCTTTTCTTGTTCACGTACAAACTGCAATAAGCTTTCCAGCTTCTAGTAAATTGCAGCAATTGAGAATTTTTCGATTCGTGCCTCATGAGCAACAGATTTTTCTAATGTTTTTTGAAAAAAGTAAATTGGTAGACAACGAAATTATGAATCGAATTGAAAAGTGAGTGTAGGAGCAACAGAATTATACCATTGGTGGCTGGCGCAACAAAGGTTCCCTCGCTTTCACTATCTCCACGAGTGGCTATTCCTTTATCGCGTATCGATGTTAATCTCTTTCTTTTGATGAAGTAAACCCACAAAGAATGAAGCAAACCCACAAAATCTGAGATAGTTATTGTGTAGTTGCAGGGTTTTGCCTCTGCGGTATCTACGATAACCCGTATGGATGACCATCATTTGAATTCTTTTATTCATTGGTTTTCGTGTTATCAGGAATATTTTTGCCATAAGATTCAATGTTTTGCATATTTCATGTAGCAATTTCGTGGAACAGACAATTTTTTATTTCTGCTTTTTAATACATATATGAGCCCTAGCGTGGCACAGCTCTGCTGAAACTCTTTTTGTACTTGAATATTTAAAATGTATGGAACAAGAAGGAAAAATATTTGTCTCAAGGCTACAACAATAACTTCATGCAAACAGTTTGGCCTTCTTTATGTTCTTTCAGAGAAATTACGTCTCATTTCAGAAGTTTGAAGCTTTGATGAAAGACTCAACAGCCCTGACTCATGGTTACACAACACAAGGGATCAAAAGTGCAAAAATTAAAAAAAAAATGCGTGTTTCAAACGAAATAATTCGTAAAACATATGCGTTCGGTTTAATTTTAATGTGTTTTTATTGACGTATATGTTATCAATTAAAGAAAATGCATATATAACCTTATATATAAGTTATATTATATGATGATACATCTATGTAATTTATGTCATTCTCAAAACACAACTAAAACTTTAAAAAAACCGGGGACGTTTAGTCGTATGTATTTTTGCGAACAGTAAAAAAATGTAGATATCTTCGAAAGACAACTATTTGAATGAAATAATTTTTCAAACGGTTGTTGGTATCTAATGCATAGAAAGCAGCAAGACTTGGAGCAAAACTTCAATAACATATTCTAAAAACGTAAAATTTTTACCTCACCTATTCTCCCCCACAAAAAGCCTCCACTTTTATGCATTCACAGGACTGGTGAGTTGCGCCACAGTTGCCTTTCTATCATTGCTTTACCTCCTTAATAAAGACATAAACGATCCTTTCAGAGACATGTTTTTGTTTCTGAACTTCAATGGACTGCTTGCACCAGAAGGGAACGCCACCAATAAACAAGCGAGTCAATGGCTGCTGCGGAAAATGTCGAGTTGCAAGAATGATCAGTGAAGGTGCTGAGGTGTCCGTAATTTACAGCTGCTCTCAACGAAAATGTTACTGATAACCCATTTTGTTTCATCGTAACATTTTTATTGGTGCTAAACATACGTATATTATAAACTCCACGGAGTTTTGGGTGCAATTTTATGGGTCCATTTGGATACATTCAGATATTTTTTCTTCATAATGACCAATCTGTACTTGTTGAAATACATACTACTTTTTGATTCTCTGAACTGTCAGCTATCCAGTACATGTTAAAACACCTATAGAAACTCAATTTGAACATAATGGAACAACTGATCTTTACCTTCACGATTCTGACATTGAAAATCAGTTCATAAGTCTTATGGAAGCCGTTCATCTTCCCTCTCTCTCTCTCTCTCTCTTTCTTTTATGCTTACCTTCTCATCCAGACAATTGCTCACAACATCTCGGCTCGAGCCACTTTCAGTTTCATGTTAATACGATGGTGTGACCATCATTGCAACAAAACCCTATAAGAATGGAGACTACGGCTTCTAAACACGGCTCCTGAAAGTCACTTTCCAAGTTTTGTGTTTCCTGCGAACAGAACTTTGCATCTTGGCACACCTGCAGTTGGTGTGAGGCTTCCTTGCTGACGAGTTCAGCATATCCAGCTACCTCTCGTGCCTCCATGGGATGTTGCATCACTATGTTATGTAACAGTAGAATTATAATTTCGTTTGAAAACATACATTATATAGTCTAAAAAATAACCCTGTCATGCCTGACGTTAGAGGAAATTTTATGTTATTGTGTCAAAGCCAAGCGTACAGAAAATTTGTTCGTACATAGGAATCATTTGTCATGTAAAATACATGTAAACTTCTTTCCCGAGAAAAATCACGCATTGATAGAGAATAAAATATGTTGTCGAATTTCAATCAAGCCGTCAGCGGTTGGCTAAAAAGTCTCTTCGTTTTTTGTTGATCTAAAACTGTCATTAAAAATCAAACTTTTTGGACCACTGAATACTATGCCCGTGTTTGAAGAGGTATTTGTACACATATTGGGTTCTGAACAGGTATTTACAGACATGATGTTCATGAGCAGGTATTTGCAGACATATTGGTTTTTGAATGTCACTTTGTAGACATACTGGGTTTAGAAAAAAGGCATTTCCAGACAGATCTGTTTTTGAACTAGTATTTGCAGACATATCAGTTTTTGGGCAGGCATTTACGGACATATTGGATTTTGAGCAGATATTTGCAGACATAATCGGTGGATAATATTTAATGTAGCCATGAAAAAAGTTGAGACATCGTTTATACTTTGCTGCGCGCTGTGCCTTTGTGGCAGTGTTGCACCTACTCAAACCCTTCGACCTCCCACCTCCCGAAGAAGGTCATGGGGCTCCCAGGCTTCTGAATCAGAACATTCTTCGTTCCTGGTAATGGTACATAATATTCATTTAACAATTCTGTACGATAAAATTTGAAAAAATAAATTCGGAATGGAATTTTTTTCATTATATCATACATGCAGATGTTTAAAACGTTCCAAAGGGTTACACTAAAATTAGACTATAATTTTATCGTGAATTTGTGGTCATGCAGTAACAATGGGTCCCTTATTTGTCAACTAACTTTAAATATGGCGGCTTCTATTATGATTTTCTTTGCTTCGATTCCCATGAATGGTAAATTTCTACAGAAATAAAAGCGATCCTTACAAATTGTACATTAATATTCATTTTAAAAAGTTCTGCTGTTTAGGGGCACTTTGCACAAGCGATATTTGACATAAAATTAAATTTTGAATCCTTGAAATTTATCCATAAAATTGAATGACATTCTTCTTCGTAATGTTTTAATAACAGAGAAGAAAACTCAAAAAGTGTTTGTTCAAAATTTTAATTCAATCACAAACATGCATACAAATATACTTTTGGATATTAATTTTACTCACGTATGAATAATTCTTAGCCATCTCCGTACTGATAGCATGTCGCATGATGCATATTTTAGAGCACCTAAAATAATGCACAATTTTAAAGTACACTTGTTGCAAAGAAATCTTCAGTGACAGCGGGAGATAACATTTATTGCCACAGAAACACATTATAGGTAATAAAAGCTTTTATTATAAGTTAGCTCCTTCCCACAGACTCACTCACGCCTCACCAGAGGCACTCAGGAGGATGAGTTCGATCGTCACGCTGCTGAGCAGGTAAGATATTTGATGCTCCTTTACCACAAAGCATTTGCTATTTAACACGTTGCCTCCGATTGCCTGGCCGATGTAAATCTTCACTTTGTACATATAAGTACTAGAAGGCTCTGTAAAATTTACAGAACCTAACCTAAGTGGCCCACATACGTACCACTTCGGAGTTAACGTGTTAATGCTCTTCTACCACAGAGGATTTCCTTTTCATTGGTCTTCTACCTGTACAAATACGATGCGAGTTGTGATCCAATTATATTGTAGATGATCAATGGGAATTGAGTGAAACGGAGCTTTTCTTTTGACATTTCTATTACAATCCCATCAATGTTCATGGAATACGGTTATATTGTGACCAAACTTATGTACATTACGCTACTTGTTGGCTCTAGCACACAAAATACTCGACAGTTTTATGTTTACGTTGAGCCATTGTTATGTACATGCTTGATTTTATTCCTGCAGAAAATTAATACGTATTCGATCCTATATGAATGTATCATGTACCTAGTAATCACAATGTACTGTCTCAAAAAACAATTTCTGAACCAGCACTCAACTTTACTCGTGCTGAAGCGCACGTGAAAGTCTGAAGAAAACGATATGAATTCATATAAATTGACATGATTTAAAAATTGAGTGGTTTCCGTTGAAACATAATTCTCGTAGATTCATTATTTTATTTCTTTCGCTCCATTCCACTCATGACATTTCATTGAGGCAAGTTACGTGTTTTAACGTAAACATGGAGGGAGATTTGTTGTAAGGTTTTTAAATTAGCAATGCAGTCTTTAGTAAATAAGCAGATAAACCGTCTACTGATGAATAAATGTAATAGCACTAATGCATAAATTAGTATATAAACCTGCATTACCATGACTCTCTGTATCCCTATACGCTTCCTTAATTTTGACTTAAATTATTTTACTTCCTTCTACCGTTAGCTAAGCCCCTGTTAGACAAAAATAGTACAAAATAATTCAAACCAATAGTTAAATACTTTACAAGAAAGTAATTAATTCTCACTTGCCCTGCCAACAAATTAGATCCAATTATTCCTTAATTCAAATTGAAAAACAACGGAGAGAACTTAGTTGACAACCTAATAGTTTTCCTGTTTTCACATTCACCAAATTTTCTGGGCAGAACCATGCTCTGACATTTGCTTCATCACCTCTGGGAGGGAACTCAGCTTTCCGCCTCGGTCCCTCCCCGTCTGTGTTCGGAGGCTTACCTTCGTACGCCAATGGACGAGGCATCACCTACAACGGAGGCATCAACTCCGGAGTAGACTCCTTCCTTCCCAATTTTGGTTTCCCAAATTTTGGGAATTTCCCTCAATTCGGTAACGGACCTCCAGGAAAAACCAAAGCTTACATCCCACCTGTAGCCAAGGTTCTAAAAGAAGGAATCAACGCATTTGTGCCTGCTGGAGCTCAGAAATATGTGGATCCAGTTCCCTTTGATGATTCGGCGTCTCCATCCAAGCAAACCCTGCCTCTCCTTCTTCCTAAGGAGCCACCCATCATTCGATTACCGCAGGCACAAAAGCCAAGCGGAAACACAAACCAGTTTGACGTGTTTCGACAGGTAGCTGTCAATCCTCTCCAAAAGGCCTTCTCAGCATCAATATCCGACCCTTCGTTATCTCCTCTATCCTATCCCGAGGAAGACATTTCCAAAGAAAAGACAATCCAGTTGATAAAACGAGTGGAACAGGACTTATTACAAGTTGAAAAAAGTCTCACTCCTGAAGAAAGAAAAACGAAAGAGATATATGAGGCTATTGATGGAATTACTCCATCAACAAAATTAGTCCAAGAAGTTGTTACGGTGCCTACAATACCTCGAATAAAAATCCATGAAACAGAAACTGTAGGTCGGCAAAATACAGGACCTGAAAACTACGTTTCTCACGACGGCTTTCCTATTCAAAACGATTCTAAATTGTCACCTTTTCAGCCAACATCGTCAGCAGCTGGCATTCCTCACAAACATATAAAAGAAGTTGAACATAGTAGGTCAGGAGACCCAGAACAACCGTACGCTTTTTCCGCAACTCAACCGGCAAAAACACAACGAAATTTCAACCAGAAAAATGTTGAGAACCCTTCAGAACATTACTTTGACAAGACAACGAGTTCAAAACCCAATGTACGACTAGAAAGTGAACCTTTCATACGACCAGGCTCGAATCGAGGGGAGTTCTATCCTTTGAATAGTTATGAAGAAACTTCACCTTATCAGAATCCAAAGAGTAGCGAGCCTATTGATTCAATATCCTACGAAAATGCAAATGCCAGGACTTTTCGACAAGAGCCGCACATTGTTGAGACAAGCATTGCCGGTGCCCAAAAACCAAATGACGGAATTCTGTCTTATTCCTCGGCTGAATTTGCCTCGTCCAACAGAGACACGAGAAAGAAGCTTCAACCCATTGAATACAAGCAATTCGCGTACGAGGATGGAATCCAGTCATCAGAACTAGATCCTCACTCTCGTGTTCTTCAGTCTTTTGGGCTACGACCGCTTCCGAAACCCCCTCAAGTTGAACCCTCTGAATTATTCTCTGGAGCCGAGTTACTAACCCTAGTACAGAAGTCCAACCCTGTCACTCCTGGAATTCCAGCAGAAAAACTCCTGGCTATTGCTAGCACGACTGTAAACAGTATAGAATCGCATAACCCAGCAGCCGTTCGTAACACTGACTATCATCTAACGTCTTCACTTGAAAGACCGCATAGAGTACAGAAAAATTCCAGCACTAGAGGTTTGCAAACTAATCCGTTTGCAGGGAGAGGTGAACGAAGATCTTCTACACCCTTTGTTCCTTACGGAAGTCGTACTTCAAGTTACCATGAAGGAGCACATTTGAATCAGCAGGTGAGCGAGATTTTGAACTCACATGAAATTCCAACAAATGTTTCACATACCAAGGTTTGGCTCCATCATGATAAACGAAATAGCAGCAGAGTTCCCCATAATTCAAATTCTTATAATTACGCACCAAAATATCAAGTACGGAAGTACATTGATTCCCAACAGTTCTCTGGCATTAATAAGACTTCCATCACACCCACAGATCCATCTCGAGGCCGTATAACTAAACCATTCGCTGCTGGAAATCTTCAATCGTCCAACAGACATTTCATTCGACCTAATACAGAACAGATCACCCAACCACCTGAAGCTGGCCTACCCAAAATCCACGAAGGACGCTTGACCCAGCCCCCAGGACATATATTCCAACAATCACCTATAAGCAGCACCGATCAACAGCCTAAAGGAAGAGTTGCTCAAGCATCAGATGGGCGCTCGATCCAAAAACCAGAAGGGCATTTGAGTCAACCACCCGGAGGACTTATTCAACCACACAGAAAACATTTTGATCAGCCACTCCATACCGCCAAAATTCATCCAGCAGACTTGAAGACCTTCCATAATGCACAAATAACGTTTGAAAGACCTCCTCTACAGAGTTCGATAGAAATTAAACATCATCATGAAGTTAAGAGCAAAGAAAAGAATGCTCGGCTATCGACTTCTCATACAAAAACTTTCGATGGTAGAGAAGCTCAAGAAGCTCCCCAACTGGGGTCCAAAGTTCTCTTGCACATCTCTTCCTCTACAATAAATACGAGAAACAAAACTGGGAGTATAACTAAAAATGTTCGTGCAGATTCTGTTCCCTCAGAAACTGATATAACGTCATATCTTCTCCCTCGACAAGAAAATAATGGTAGACGGTCAAGTGTACCGGAATCATTCATTCCTGACTTTAATTCAAAATCCGATTACAACCCAATATCCGTTTCCAGTCCCACGGTAGGCTCTGAAACTGAATCACAGCTAGGAAGACCTATCGAAGACTTTCACAACTATGGTACAGTTTTAGAATTCAATAGCGCGGGCCACAGCAAAGAAAAGCTTAGCTTCAAAACTGAAACGCCAAAACAAATTTACGAATCCGAAACTGGAAAACATTTTTACTCTCGATCACACGAAAATAATATCGCGAAAACTTACGACTCCGAACAACAAGGAACTCTTGATGAAGCACCACCAAAAAATTTTGCCTTCTCGCCTGGACATTCATCTTTCAGAAACATACACGAAATAACAACAGTAAGCCACGAATTCAATCACAAAGATAACATCGGTTTTTCACCCCGGTACCAACAAAACGGGGAGAAAAACATTAATCTACAGCATCAAAGCGAGAGTACTTTTTCAAACCCAAAATCCAACGCACAGGAGTTCTCACCCAAACTTAAAGTCTCACCAGAAATTTATAAGCTCCTACCATCATCTGAACCCTCACTATTGACACAAGAAAAAAGTTCACACTTATTGAACGCTAAGGAACTTCCAGCAACAGTTGCCGAGCCAGTTGTACACCACACATCACAAGCTCTGTTTTTTCAAAGATACAACAAAACGGTTCCGCAACCCGGGTCCTACGATGTGAATAATGGGAAATACGCAACACCAACGACACAACATGAATCACATGATATGTATGAAGAACAGTACATAGCAGCAAATACGAAGCACTTCTCACACGACTTAAGTGGGAAACAGTTCACGGCTGAGCCACATGACCACATACCACATAATTTGAACGAAGAGAAGCACATAGCAACACTCACGCAATATGCATTGCAAGACTTTAATGGAGAGAAGAACACTTACGTGACAGCCCCTACTCAGCACATATCATATCACTTAGAAGAAGAAACATACGCAGCTACACCAAAAAGTCACCATCAACATGTACCACAAAATTGGAAGGTAGAAAAGCCAACACCTGTTCATCAACAGTACACAACGCCTGATCTGAACAACGGAAAGTACACAGCTACGCCGAACTCACCTCGTGATGTGCTTGGAAGAACGTACAAAGAAACTGAATCTCTTGAGTTACCACGAGCTTTGAATGGAGTAAGTGCCACCACAGCAGCTACGCAATACTCGTACACTTTAGGTGAAGAATACCGGACAGTGGCTTCAAAACATACACCGCCATCTTCAAACACAAAAGAATTCTTGAAATCAGGCGAGCTACATGGTTCAGACATAGCTACTTTCGTCACTTCACTGGAGAAGCCTTCAATAATTCAGTACTCGCAGGACGAAAGTTTCAGCGACCAAGTGATAAAACAAGGACAAGAATCTGATGTTCGGGCTTTTGACACGCAGCACATGCCGGAATTGAGTCTCCCATACTCTTCAGTACAACCAACTCCTTTCAAAAACCAGCATTCAACAGTACTTCATCCCAACAAGCAGGAACACGACCCTTCAGTGCAAGCCTTGAGTTCACTGCGTAATGTCCACGACGTCGAGGACAACCTCCAACAGTTCGTGGACAACAGAAACGGAGCACACCAGTTTTCCTCCACAGTCCTAGAGCCGTACTTCTCATCGGAAGGAACTTCCCGTTAATGTTAATTCAACTTTGTTTTAATGTTCTCAATCACGCTCCTTAAACTTAGGCGTTCTAAGTATTATTTTATTAGTATATTCTTGGGGTGTGGCTAAGTTTATGGTACTAACATAACCTACCTGGAATGTTGTGTTTAACTTAAGTTCAATTACTTTGACAGATTTTTTGTTAGTTAAGGAGGTGTGCAACGAAACAATCAAGAAATACTATTATGGCCAAACATTTCTATTTTTTGTAACCTGTCATAACATTTGAATAACAAACGAGACAATCACGGCTGTACTTTTGGAGAGTCGTTTAGTGAGTTATAATTGAAAGACAGTTGCCCAAATATCACTACATCAATCGGCATCGCTCTCTACGATCAACTCTGAATCAGAACGAATCGATATCACAACACTAAAATATAATAAGAAACAGAAATAAAGTGACTCGTTCAAAGGTCAGATTCAAGACACGTTTGAAGCCTTCACTAAAAAATATAGAAGACAAGGCTTGGTGTCTACATAATAAAGGTTCCTGTAACGTAGTCAGCTGTGCTTATTGGGTGAGGTGCTCCGTTGTAAATGATGGGGCTGCTGCTCACCACACACGAATGTGACGTGACTTTGACTTCTTTTAATGAGATAGCCAGATTAAGAATCCTGATGCCTACAACAATTCCTAAATGATGAGAGGAGTTATAATCGAACGAGACAGACCCTCATTGCCTGACACGGTACAGATCGCTCGTATTGCAGTTTAGGTGGTTAGACCAGAAATACAGGGCGTCCATCAAGTCTTTACCATTTCAAAAATTTATCACAAATGCAATTGATAAGGTATTTTATTCAGATTTTTTCTACTGTATTGTGTTTATTAAAGTTATTATTCGCCTTTTGCATGTGTTTCGGGGATCCTGTTCGTGAAAGAGGTGCTGTTGACTTTATGGACACCCTGTATACTAAACAATTAATGATCTGTTTACAGAAACTGGAGATCGCCAAGCTTCAGTAACAAGAGATCGCCTACTTAGCACATCAACTAATAAACGAACTTTGTGATAAATTTAGTGAAGCAAAAGTTCTTTAATAATAATCTCAAAAAAGCGCATAAAAATGTTTCCAAAGGATGCGCTAATTACCTTCATTTTTTACGATGTAAAATGCAAACTTATTCTCACACGCAGGAAACAAAAACAAGAAAAAAACGGAACTCTTTACTTCAAATGTTGTAAAACAAGGGCGCTTGAAAAACCTGTTGGTTTTTTAAACATCTTATACTCAATTCTCACGTCTTAGTAACTATAATATCTACTGTTTTAAAATTTTTATTTTGAAAGAATCACATACGTTCCAATCAAGGACTACTATAAACAGGACGTACACCGCCATGTAGCTGACTACAGTAGCGGAGGCCATTGCATTCTTAGTAACATAACATTTTCTATCGGACAAACTGATCAAAAATTATTTCTTCCAAGCAATAGAAGGGATAATAAGTTTTTACAGTGAATTTTAAATGGTTTAAAGCACTGTAATGCTTTGAAATACCAATTTTAACCGGACTTAACCTGTATTATTGTATGAGCTTAGTGGCCACTATATAGAAAGCCGAGTTGCTGCAGTTTTAGACTTTACAATTTGATTATAGTTAAACCTTTTTCAAAGCAAACAACCAAACATATAAACATTCACGCATATAAACAAACAGACATAGAAGCAAAAATCTACCAAACTGCAGCGATTAGTCAGCCAACCGGGCCTTCTTGACAGAGGTCTGAAGGACTGCCTTCTTCTGCTGGTCTTTCTCTAGGTTGTGGAGTCCATTCAATAGAACATTTGCCAGGCGACGGAACATCTTGGGACAGTCAATGTCAATTCCACTGAAATCATCAACTAGGTCTTTTGTGAAGCGTCATCATCATGACACACAGTATAGAAGTGGCCTTGCAGTCCCGGTTGTTCTCGGCTATGCCACTCAGCGCCCCATCAGAAAATGAAACAGTTGGGCGAATCCGTACTTCATCTACCAAGAGAAACACATTCTTCTGCTGCAGTGTCTGGACTTTGTTAAATGTTTCCCTCAACACCTGGTCCTTGTCAATAGATGAAATGATGTACTGCAACTTGCGTTTGCAGGGCAGAACCAAAAAGTCTCTGAGCTGTTCATAATTACACTTTAAATCTGATTGAAGAGCAAAACAATAATCATTCATGGAAAACTGCTTCTGTAATAAAATTTCCAACTGACGTCAAAAATACCAACTTTTTCTCCTTCTCGGTGTCGACACAGGCTGATGTGTGAGCTTGAAGAAGAGTGACAACAGTTTGGATCGTTTTGTCAAACGGGATGTCATAGTGCATTGCCAAGCGCACAGTTTCGTCGAATTGAGTATACGATCTCAAACCATTGTTGGGATGAAGTGTCTTAAACAGTGGTACCTTAATGCCGTTCTTGAACGCACTGAGCGTTAGTGGGGAACACAAAGTGGGCTTGTTTTCGACAATCACACACTGGCTGCATTCACTGAAGTTGTCAGTCATGAACAAACACACAAGCCTTTCTTTCGATCTTGAAATAATCAAGTTCTTGTACTGCTTCTGCAGGTTACGTTCAGGTTTGAAAGCATCAAATGAAGTAATCTTATCCTTCTGAAGAAAATACCTCAGTTGTTGGTCTTCAACTTTCGCCGGGCGAGGTGTGAGTTTTGGAGAGGGCAGACATGAAGCAGGCACATTGAAGATACTGTGCGGCGCCTGTTCTCTTCATTGTAATTACCCCGACAGTTCCCAACTACTCACTTGTTCGGCATTTTTAATACATATAATTAGCAATAAACTTTGTAAACAAACAGTATCCACTTAGATATGCAGCAATGTGTCTCGAAACAAACAATAATGTCCGATTCAAACCGAGCGACAGACGACAATGTTCGCACTGTGACAGATTGGGGCTAACTGGCCTCCGCTACCGTAGTCAGCTACATGGCAGCGCACGTCCTGTTTATAGTAGTCCTTGGTTCCAATTCATTTTTTTCAAGTATGGCTGAAATCTTAAAATTTAACATGCAATGTAGGAAGTCACGAGATGTTACTATTTCTAATTAGTGGCCGGTCGTACAACGGGAGACTACAATAATCATTAAAATTTAGAGTATTATTGCATGCCCAATCCATTGAAAATTTCATTGTATTAAACTCGAAAGAAATGCTCAAGAAAATCTATAAAAGGAGATCTGAACGTTGAATACGTCGAAAATATCTATGTAAAGCTACATTGATATTCATCTTTCAGGTACAAAATTACGTTCTAGCACTAAAATAATTAAATTCACTCCACATTTCCTTCATTTATGCTACTTTAACGTAAGAAAGTTGCGTTAAAGATAAAATAGAGCTTTCCACAGAACGTAAATACAAGTACACAAACAGAAATAAATATTTATTTTAGTTGAGATGAACTTTCCAGAAAACGCAAAACTCATGTGTTAACAATTTCATCGTAATGAACAAGTTACTTAACATGGGATGAAAAATAAGGCGTATTGGATTATGGGAGTCGCCTTATTATGGGAAGTACAGGGCTTCACATGGTCAAAAAAATTGAGCTTTTATGATGCATTGAAAGAAACAGGAAGAGTTAGACGTAAACAAAAATACTAAATTAAGTAAACAGGGATAAAAAAAATTTAAAAATCCAGGAATTTTGTCTGCCTTCAAGCAGCGCTCAAGATTAAGTGCATGAGGTCCTCGTTGGATGACTCCTTCAACCCTCCATCTCCGAGCTGAGATATCGTAATGAACTACAAAAACAAACTTCACAATAATAAGCTTTCAAGTCAAGACCCACCATCTAATGGTAATAGAGTAATGAAGTCTACTAGCGCTTCAATGGTTCAGACTATGCCCCGCCAAAAGTCTCGCAATTTAGAGAACAGTATATACAGTATGTTACCACGTAATAATAATTTAATATTCTACATCAACTACAAGCATAACATATGAAATTTACATAAAAACCTGTAAATAGTGCAGTTCTGGGCGAGACTTTGACAAACTAGGCAGAACTACTTACGATAAGCCTAACAAGCACAGTCTCCACAGCTCTGAACACTCTAAAAATAAACGAAGAATTAAGGAAGTTTCACTTCATCTCGATAAAAAAAAGCCACTAATACAATCTCCATCCCGTATGAAAACTACTCTTTCTACTATGAATAGTATGAGCCCCCACAACACAAACAAGCCACCCAAACACTAGTTCTTTCATGGCGTACTTAAAATAAATAGATTTTTACTCAAACTCAGCATTACACTAAGAAGAATACGAAATAAGGATCGAGGAAATATTCTTTTTCACTACTACCTACCTCATTCTTCTATTATCCAATACACTCATCAACTTTTGTTAAAATTAAACTAAAATTCCGAAGAAAAACAACTTCAATTTCACGAATTTAAGGTAATACTTGGTCCGTGTAGATGACTGCAACGATTTTCTGGCGATGAGAAATTAACCGTAGGCAGTGCACGTACAAGTTTGCACAATACAAATTACAGGGAACGATGAAGTAGGAATTGCTAGGTTCGTACATCCCTAAAAACGATCAACAAATTGGCCACTCGTACTGAAATCTTGATTTTTGTCAAGTAGCCCACAAAAGAATTCGGCTTTCGATAAATTCTTCCATCGCCTTCGTCACCAATACCGGTTTTTTTCTGTCGCTAATTTCCTCAAGCGGACAATTCCATTTCACAGCAATCTTTACCTACGGATTCATCACTTGATTTCACGATCCAGTTATCGTGATGATTTGTATTGTGACAGCCATCGTCTTCCTACATCAAAAACTCTTTGCGGTACTGCTTTTTCTTGTTTTCTCTTCGTACACCAGTTCGATTAGGTAGTTCACTATTTGCAGCGCTGACAAGAGATTCAGTGGTGGACAAACTACAGGCTTTGCTTGTGGAGTCCCGTTCTAACCTAGCACTAGAGCAAGACGAGGAAGTATCGACCTTACGTGTACGGGATTTTCTTGTAATAGCATGCGAATCACTAGACCTAAGTGGAACAACTGAAATTTGTTCATTGGAAGTACTCTGAACAGGAGTATCAAACGTGCAGCAGTCAGAACACACATCGGAAGAATCATCGTCAGGAATTTCTGAAACAGACGGAAGAGACTCTGTTTTCCTACTACTTCTTGTGGACGGTCCACCCGTAGTACAAGATGAACCATGACTTTCACGACCGGATAAACTTGTTTTTCCAGAAGGCGTAACAAACGAAGCTGACTCTGGTTTA
Organism: Trinorchestia longiramus; assembly: GCA_006783055.1. Classification (NCBI taxonomy): domain Eukaryota; kingdom Metazoa; phylum Arthropoda; class Malacostraca; order Amphipoda; family Talitridae; genus Trinorchestia; species Trinorchestia longiramus. The sequence goes on from VCRD01004292.1 coordinate 44,497, forward strand.
GAAGAAGAAACTTTTCTGCGTTTAGCAGCATTAAACTTGCCTTGGGAAATAAAAGAACCGAGGTCCAAGTTTTCACTTGGTGTGAAGTAGATACTAGAGTCCTCACTATCCACCCTGGTGAGTTGCACCATGGGTAGCTTGCTTCTATTACTTGGTGACACATCTTTCTCGACCAAAGCATGTTTAACAGAGGTTGTATCCTTGCTAAGACCAGAAGACCTTGTCTTGCAATTAGATGACACTCTCGAGTCATCAAGATCTCCAGTGCCACGGAAAGGCAGCCTAGAATTTTCAGTATGTTGCTCTTCCTGCTGTGATTCATTGCGCGAAGTTGAAAGCTTTGAAGAAGTTCCAGAACGTGCAGCCGAAACTTCAGGATCCAAGTTTTTCTGAGTTACCGAGTTTGTACTGGGATTTTTGATGCGATTTTGAGGCATTTGTATTGGAGGTCCAATAACCATGTCAAGGAGGCGTACATCAGCGGAGTGAGGTGACTCCTCTGAAATGTCGTCCAATTCAGACAAAATGTTGAGAGCCGGGGAAATGGGTTGGCTAGTCTGAGCCAAGTTCACCTTGGCTCGTCTCGTCCGCACACGAGACCCGAGTTCACTAACGCTCGACGCGTCCGACAGAACTCGGAGAATGATTTTTTTGTCTACGCCAATCCGACGCTTCTTCAACCTCACACCGGTAGGATTATGGGCAGGCAGAGCTGCCGAGTTGGGAGTCGCACGTGAACTTTGCTGCGGATTGATAACGCATGTTGAATTGTTTTCTTTACTATTACCTGATCGCTTCAGACCTCTGGTATTACCAGGGCCATTTTTATCATCTGAGCTTTTCCTTGCTCGTGAACAGTCTTCGTTTTCTTCAGAAGCAAGAGGCTCAGTAAAACCATGACGCTCTAACGAGCTGGAAGATTGGAGACACTCGTCTGAGTCTAAATCACTGGAGGATGCTTTTCTTTTTCTAAGCGAATGTCTGATTGGTGGAAATTTTCTTTTACCATGGAAATCCTTGCCGGAAGAAGGAAATTTTATTTTTTCTGATAACGACTCCACTCGACAAGAAGCAGGATTCCCCAAGTTACGATGCATTGCATCAATGCTAACAACGGGTAACTGCTTCTCGGGAGAAGAAACATTTCTACTTCGATCGCTTCCGAAATAATTAGGTGGTAGTGAAGAGACATTTAGGTTATGATTATCAAAATGCACGGCATCATGAGTCACCATAGGACTGTTAGACTTATTTAGATAAGCTCCTCCTGATGTGCCAGCTGGCTGACCTGAAGTTCCTGATGAGCCAGCTGGCTGACATGAAGGTCCTCCTGATGTGCCAGCTGGCTGACATGAAGCTCCTGATGTGCCAGCTGGCTGACATGAAGCTCCTGATGTGCCAGCTGGCTGACCTGAAGCTCCTCCTGATGTGCCAGCTGGCTGACCTGAAGCTCCTCCTGATGTGCCAGCTGGCTGACCTGAAGCTCCTCCTGATGTGTCAGCTGGCTGACCTGAAGCTTCTGGTGTGCAAGATGGCTGAACTGAAGCTCCTCCTGATGTAGCAGATGGCTGAACTGAAGCTCCTCCTGATGTGGCAGATGGCTGAACTGAAGCTCCTCCTGATGTAGCAGATGGCTGAACTGAAGCTCTTCCTGGTGTGGCAGATGACTGAACTGAAGCTCCTCCTGATGTGGCAGATGGCTGAACTGAAGCTCCTCCTGATGTGGCAGATGGCTGAACTGAAGCTCTTCCTGATGTGGCAGATGGCAGAACTGAAGCTCCTCCTGATGTGCTAGATGGCTGAATTGCTGCTGGTGTGCTAGATGGCTGAACTGAAGCTCCTTCTGATGTGGCAGATGGCTGAACTGCTCCTGGTGTGGCAGATGGCTGAACTGAAGCTCCTGCTGGTGTGGCAGATGGCTGAACTAAAGCTTCTGCTGGTGTGGCAGATGGCTGAACTGAAGCTCCTCCTGATGTGCCAGCCCCAGATAGACCACGGTCACGACAGTTTTCTTGAACATTCGCAAGCCGCTTACAAAGCTTTTGTCTTTGAGGATGTCCATTACCTGTGATTATAACACTACAATGGTTGTTATTAAGCATTGACAAGCACACAGGACCACCCTCAGACTCCTGAGTAACTGTAACGTGTCGTAATAAAACGTAACTTCCAATCTGAATTTGACGAGCTATACAGTATAACTTTGGGCCTAACAACACCAGAATTCCGTTACACATGCTATGCTCATAAATGTTCTCTTGTAATACCAGTTTTAAATCATCCCTGTCCCAAGATGAAACCTTGGCATTGACGATAACATCAGTGACCTCGGTAATTGGAGGTAAAACAGACTCTACAGAGAGAACAGTGCCGTCTCTTACGCAGAAAGCCACTAATGCACAGCAGGTCAGGTCGATGGAATGAACCACTTCACAGTAAATGTTGCAGATTGTTGGACCACAGCACTCAGACAACGTTTTGTCCGGGCCAGGCTCGTAACATGGATATGGAAATGGAACAGCAGGCAATGCTAAACGCATCAGTGCGTTGGTGTCGCAATACTCAAGGAAAATTTCTTTGTTCTCATGCCACCACTCGCATAGCTTTTGTAGTCTGTCTCGTAATTCTATAGTGTCAGGATGCGGATGAGGATTTACATAAGAGTCGTCTATCTGAGTGGACTCTATGATGACATTTTCACAGCGACTTATGCCCACGAAACGGACAGAACCGCGGAGACTATTCTTAAAATTATTGCACTGGACATTTTTCATTAGAACGATGTCACCTACACTTAACGGTCGCGACAACACGTCTTTTCTGGTGTTCTGAAATATAGTTACGAGGAAAGAGTCATCAGACTCACAACAAGAGGAATCTACGACACTGATGTGGGTCCGGCGGCCATTACTGTTCTTCTCCATAAATGCAGGAACAAAAACAACACTATCAATTACTCCAACAATATCAGTGTACATAGGTTGTTTTAAATTATTTATGTTGGTTATATTCCAACTCCTTGCGAGCAGGGCAGAATGGCGTGGTGCTTGAGCCGGGGAGGGTAACGACGGCCGGGCCGTTAACGACGGCCGGGCCGTTAACGACGGCCGGGCCGTTAACGACGGCCGGGCCGTTAACGACGGCCG
>VCRD01004293.1:2876-24461 GCA_006783055.1 Trinorchestia longiramus
CCAGCCCTCGGTACGTAGCTGTGTCATAATAGCATCAATCCACGGGAACCCAGTCTGACCCTGCATGGAATATCAAGGAATTTTTGTACATGGTATTAATTTTCTCAAAGCTTTAGCGTTACAGGAGTAATTTGCTCAGCTAATGGAAATCTTACCAGACTCACAGGGTGCGTGAGTACTGATTCACCTCGACTGGTGAGACTGGTGAGAACGTGTCGCGTAGCATCGACATCGCAACGACCATTTAAAAAAATTACATATTTCAATGAACACCCTCATAATTGTAATGAAGGACCAAAGATATTTCATGACTAAACTGAACAGTAGGAACAATCTATTTAACATACTCCCACTGATAATATACAAAAAAGTAATATATACTCGTTCAAACATACACTGAAATTAAAAAGTAATAAAAACGTATCAGCAACGGCCTATTTCAACTGTGTGCTGTACATACTTGTTCATTTTCAAAGAAGAGCTACTTCTATCGTGCAATTAGTTTCTAAATGGTTTCCCTTTAATAGTGGGAACTATTCATAGATGGTTATATGATGTATAACTTTTAAAATCTTCTTAACAGATATATAAAGCTGTGTTTATTTCTTATTTATTGAGTAGCCCATAGAAATAAATCGAAAACTGTGGCCATAATTTTTCATTAAATAAAGAGATACTTAATTCTGAGTAAAATATACAGCATGTTTAATTCTTAATGATAATTGTTCAACGGATACCTTTTCAAATAATGTCGTAACGAATTCTTAGATACTTTAATAATATTTTACAGAACCATATGTCTCATTTGTCAACAAGGTGAAGGAGTAATTGCTTCATGGCTAAATTAGTAATCGCGCAGTTTTATTGACTTTAAGTAAATATTTGAACAAGTGGATAAGTCTGTGTTAAAACTCGTTTAGATCTGCTGATCCAAAGTTGTTGTACAGGATGTCTCGGCGTTTTGGGACACAAAAACAAACTGCCGTAACTCAAAACCTGAGTTTTCAGTTTTTATTCTGGTATTCACAATACAGTGCTTAAAATGCATGCAGCTGTTGATACATTTACATACATAATACACAGTGTATTTCCATCTCTGTCTCTCTTTCTATCTGATCATCCCATAAATTCTCTCCGAATTTTACCTATTTTTAAATTGAATAAAATTTAAGAGTATTTTATAATGTCTAATTGAGCAGAATATTGTTTTTATGTTTAGATGCATTTAAACTGATCAAATTTTATTTTAGAGATCAATAAAATTAAATTTCGTTTAATTAAAACCCTGCTAACATGGAAGTACCCAACAATCATTTGAGTACATAATGCTTGATGAGTTCAAGAAAGGAAACTCAGCAACCAAAGCAGCTAGAAACATTCAATCAGTTTATGGAGAGGAATGTGTGAGTGAAAGAACTTGCAGAAGATGGTTTGCAAAATTCAGAGTTTGAGATTTCCCCCATGAAGATGAAGATCGAACCGGACGTCCAGTTGAGTTTGATGAAAAGCTTCTTCAAGCAGCCCTTGAAGAAAATCCTGCTTTATCAGTTGAAGAATTGGCAGTGATTCTCAATTTAAACCTTACAATTGTTCATCGTCATCTTCAAAAACTTGGAAAAGTTCTTAAACTTGGAAAGTGGGTGTCTCATGAATTGTCTGGAAACAACCTCAATTTCCAAGTTGACATCTGCTTTTCTCGCCATTCTTGCCAACTTGTTTCACCTTTTTTGGCTAGACTTGTGATTCATCCATCTTATTCTCCCGATCTTGCTCCTTCAGACTACCATTTGTTTCGTAGCTTACAAAATCATTTGGAAGAAACAGTTTTTGTAACACAGAAAGAGGTTAAAACTAACATTTGTGAGTTCTTCGAATCAAAGCCAGAAGAATTTTACAATAATGGAATTAGTAAGTTTGTTAATAGATGGAAGGAAGTCATAGATAATCAGGGTAAATACATTGTTGATTGAATCTACAATTAAATGTAACATTTGGTCTCGTGTTTTCTTTATCCAACATTTGGACAGAACTTATGGGGTGACCTGATATCTATCTCTCTCTCCATCTATCACTCTATCTGTCAGTATCAGTTTCATTTCTTCCGATCTATTACTGAAAAAAATTAATGAACTAAAATCAGAACGGGTATACATGTATTATGAGCATAGTTTTGTAAATACAAAAGGCGCAGGATTACTATAAAATAAGCCATTTTTCCCGTTATTCGCCTTCTTTTACATGTTATCGATAGATAAGATACAAAATGGAAGTTCTGTCTATATTTATAAAAAATATTTAGGTTTTGATAGTACCACAGGTAAACTGAAAAATGAATTCAATTTCATAGATCCTAAATTTTATCACTTTTAAACCGGGAAATTTCCACTTTAACAAACTAAGCCATGTTATCGGTTGATAAGATACAGAATGGAAGTTCTGTATAGATTCATGAAAAATATTAATTTAAAAAGCAATAATTCGTCTTAAATCTTTAATACATTCGTCTTTATAATGATTTACAGTTAGTCAAATCTAATTAAACCTAAAACGCAATTATGGACAAAAAGATCCTTAATTTAATCATTTTTAAACCATAGATTTCCACGGAAACTATCTAGCACAATTATATTGGAGAATAAACTTACGTGAGCCCACTTGGCCAGAGCTTCTGGGTTCTTGTCCCAAGGGATCTGGACGCAAATCGGATTGCCTTTCATGTGGTCAAACTTGGGGTTGTTGGTGGCTGCCGTGTAGAAGAACTCCCGCCACAACAGGTGTCCGTGCAGTGACACAGGGGCTGGCACCCTCTTAATCTGGAGGCAGCAGTTGAGCATTTTGCACCTGAACTTTTATAGTTGTATATAAATCAGGATCTTCTCAAAAAATAGTTCTCTAGGTATTAAAGAGTTTGATTTGTTGACGATATTAAGGAAATATCGGAATGTACACGGTAACACAATATTACTGCCATTAAATTTAAGTGAAGCAGACAGACAACCAAGTCAAAGCTCAGGCGTCAATAGAAAATAATTCAAGATAAATTAGGCGTTAAAAATTAAAGTTTAGATCTTCTTGTATGCTAAATATAAGACTTTCAAACAGATAGTCAAACATCTCAGGCGTATTATGAGCATACATGAATAAGTAAGGTAAGTAAGATTCAAAAGAGAGGATTTAAGCGACCACAACCGCAACACAAGAGAAATTGTGCTTTTGTATGAGGTTGTGTTGTATTTAGAATTCAATTTCAGTTAGGTCCAAAGCGTGAAAAAGATAGAATAATGGCGAAAATTTGATTAACTAATATGAAAATAATTAGATTTGATGGTGCCTAATATCTATGATCATAGACTGAAAAAAATTCTGGAAATTGCTACATGAGAAAACTCATCGTCCTTTAAAAGTATGTTTACGAAAACTGAAACTAGCTTCTTCGCTCTATTTCCGTCTGATCATCGGTGGACGAGAACCAAGTCCAGCATGCTGCGACGTTGGACGCCTGGTGTATGACTAGAATTTCATCAAACTCACCGAAGTGCCCTTAAGAGCCTTTACTTCAAATTGCAGCACAGAGAACGGGAATAGTTGCTTGGAGCGTCATCACTACTCTGAAGATGTTAGTATTAGAATTGAAAGGCCAATCTATCTGAAAATCTAATACTTGATTGGAAAGGTTTTTCATGCGCGTTTTTTTAACATTTCTCCTGTGACAACATAGGAATTCTCCAAAAATTTACGTATTGCATTTCTCTCCTGGGCTCTAGAGACGTTCTCCTATTGATTTCCTGAGTTTTGATCGTAAATATCACCTATTGTCTGAAGTAAATTTTGTCTAAAATTTGAAACCTAATATACTATCTATCTGTTTTCCCTTTCATTTTTACTTTCGCCTTCATTTAAATAAACCGTATACACGAGTATTGTTTTTTATAATTCATGACAATGTCCAGGATTTATTACTCATATTTTCTCTTTCTCTGTGTTTGTCAACATCGCTAATTAATAATGATGATAATTCCAATGGAAAAACAAGCTTAGTAACGCTGAACTGACATTTATACAAACGCTCTATTACCTGTGAAGTATTTTTTAGTGAACAGCTTAAGAAATTTATGAGTTTACATGATTTTTGTTTGATCCAAACGATTGTTTTAACTTTTTAAGGCTTTCTAAGCAATTGTTTCATAAGACATACTTGTAGAACATCATGAATAGAATTTTTACTGCCTCAGTAATACCATTTTTTAATTTCTTGCTGACATTTTTTTTTCTAATTTCAGTAAATATTATAAGGAGAGATGTAGGAGATGGGCTTACAACTGTTCACTTACGTCAACAAGCTCATCTCCTGAGGTAATCAGACGGCAGCGAAGACCTGATATGAATCTTCACAATCAAATACTGAAGCCAACACAAAGTGCACTTTAGTCAAGATATGAGTTCAAGATGAAATGTAGAAGTAGCATGCAGTCATGAAATTGTAAGAGTTCTGGGCAAAATTGATTATTACCTTAGTGTATAGTTCATTGAGCTCCGTGTAAAACTTTCTGGCAGAGAGACAACCGAAGCGAAGATAAGGAGAGAGCCCTGTAGGACAGGCGAACAGAGATTGGGGAGACATTTTAGGGCGACCGAACGAGGCAACCCATGCCTTCCTCTCCAGATGATGCTTGAGGCGTGACAGCGCCTCCGTCTCACCTCCCTTCCACACCGCCGGGGGCAGGTGTTCTGTCTCGAAGCCTGCGCAATAAAGAACAAACTTGAATTAAACTGATCACAATACCTCAGATTAACAGTCTCTAAACTCAACAGGAGAACAATCTAAGTTCAATTTCAAGTACTTGGAAAGAAATCACACAACATAAAGAATTGTAGTTCTTTCATGATTTTATTTTGGCGAAAAAGTCAAGTTTTTGAACAATACACTAGGTATAATAATCTCTAGCCATATTCATCATTAACCGTAGAACTTTATTAGCTTTATTATACACACAGAAGACGATGGATGTTTATTCAGAATGTTTGTAAAAAAGAACATTTTTCCTCATATGAATCAGTAAATACGATGCGTGTGTAATTCCAATGAGTGTGCGAGCAATGGCGTTATTGAGTAAGTTATTTTACTAATGAATCGAAATCACTGCTGGAAGATTCGATGTTTGCAGACAGGGACATGCAGAATACCCACACACCCAAGTCCTTGCAACACTGACTCAAGAATTAGTATCCGTCTGAGAATGTCCTTTTACACTTGAGTGTTTTTTTCCGTTTAGCTTACCTTTGTTTCGTGCAGTTCCAAACAACATTAACTTGATATACTACGTCACTACATTCCTCACGGCACTCGTAGGTTGTTAAAAGCACAATAAATATCACTTCTAATGCACAGAAGTAAAAAAATCTTTATGAGTTCATATTTTGTTTTTAGCAAATGATGCATCAGCTTGTCCAAGAAAGTATGTAGACCTTGCTTGCTTTATTATTGTTCGGCGATTAATTAGCTAATGACTAGGGCAGTTCGATGAGGAGAGCTTAGAATTCATGAAATGTGTGGTTAGAACATGAAATAGAGTTGAAAATCTTAGAGGCAAATAACAGAAGAGGTCTAATAATAATTGTTACAAAGTAAGCTGGTCGCGGTCATCAAATTGAACTTTCCTTGGTTCTTAATCGCATTCCAGTATTAGACAACGCCACACACACGGTTTACGAACCATTAATTAATAGTGGTTAATGAAAGATTTTAAACTCCAGCTCAACACATTATAACTTTTCCATTCTGGATTTTTTTTACGTCTACAAATTGAAACCTTCCTCTATTGAAATATAGAGTGCATACCCTCTAAAAATAGCTGTTCAATATATCCTTCATTTCTGTATATTCCAAGTTTTTGTACTCCCTGACTATGATCGGACTCCCTGACTGTAAAGTGACTGTAATAAACTGTTTTTAATCTCTGTTATTAAGTAGACATTTATTTGTTACTATTCTACACTTACCGTGAGAAACAAAATAATACAACACGTTGATTAAATCACCAGATTGCACATTTATAGACCACGTACAATTACGAAATTTCAACGATGTATAAACAATAGTATAAAAAGGTTAATAATATATCTAAAACCTACTAAAATTTAATTGAAAAAAATATATAGGAACATGTATAATAAATATGTGAACAAAAGTTTACAACACATTTCAAGATATACATACATTAATACTTCGTTGCATAGCCCTTATTATTAATTATGGCTTCGAGACATTTTTAGTAGTTCACTACCAACCTTTTACAAGTTTCGGGCGTAATCTTATTCCATTCTTCAATGCAACTTTCTTTGAGTTCAGTGATGTTATAGGGACCTCTCTTCTGAATCTTCAATTTCAGTTCCCTCCACAAATTTTCGATCGGTTTCATGTCCGGAGATTGACTTGGCCATTCTAAAATGTTTATCTTCGTCATCCTCAACCATTCCTTAGTTTCGTTTGCAGTATGCTTTAAATCGTTGTCTTGTTGGAATTTCCATCCTCGTTTTAATTTTAACAAACGAGCTGAACGTAGGAGTTGCTCTTCCAATATTTCACGATATTTCCTGCCATTCATGGTTCTTTCAATGATGTGAAGATTGCCTACCCTTGATGAGCTGAAACTTCCCCACACCATGATTGAGCCATCTCCAAACTTAACAGCGGGTATGGTGCACTTTGGTTTATACTTTTCGTTTTGTTGCCGAGGCCTCTGCACTACTGTTCGGACCAATTTTCGAGCAGCACGGTCGTTAATCTTCCGAGGGCGGCCAGTTCGAGGCTGGCTGAGAGTCGTATTCCGGCATTTCCACTAACGTATTATAGTTGCAACCGAGGCTATAGGAACACACAGTCGTGCATTTTTCTTCCGATATCCCAAACCTTCATTATGAAGCTCCACAATACGTTCGCGAAGATCTTGGCTGATATCCTTATTCTTATTCATGCTTACGACCTTTCAGAGCGATAGCTGCTGTATCAATGACACGTTATTGGAGATAAATGCTGACGAAAGTTCAGTTGCCAAATAGTAGAATGTATTAGAATATTGTGGAATAATCCTACAATAATTTTCATGCATAATATTGAGAGAAAAGTTGGGTGTTGTGAACTTTTGATCGCATATTTATTACAAATGTTCCTATATATTTTTTCTATTAAATATTTGTGGATTTTAGATAAATTACTAACCTCTTTGTACTACTGGTTATGTATAGGCCAATTTTAGTAATTGCACGTGGTCTATAATTGTGCAATCTGGCGATTTAATCAACGTGTTGTATTATTTTGCTCCTCACGATATTTCTTCCGATTTTTTTGTAGGACGCAAAAACTTTGTGGAAGGAAGTGGTAAATATAAGATAGTTAAACGTATTAGAGAGTTTTGAGATATATGACGTGAGTAACACCGTTTGATAGGATGAACGAGGAGATACGAGGAAAAACAGGTGTGGTGAGTAAAATACGGGATAGGCTATGGGCTGAAGGGCAAGGTTGTTTGGGTATACGGAGTGAATGAAAGAGCAACGTCTGGTAAAAAAAATGATTGACTAGGATCTGTCCAGGATGTAGACCCACGATATTTATCGCAATATTTCTCATAATCGCACTGAGGAAAATTATTATAAATCCTGTTGAATATTTTCAGGCAGTGATATAAATTCATACATCTCTGATGACACATTCAAATTTTTAGAAAGTTTTAGGCTACTCTCAATCAAGTCATCTAAGGTCCACAATTTGATATTTGCTGAGGTACAGAGTAGCAGAACCTATATGTGCTCACGATTGATCTAATCACACACAAAAGTGCGACTTCAGTAATCATAACTTATAACAACCACTAATTCTCATTATTACGGAAATACTACCGAAGCTATTGCTTCCAGCTATTGTACAACACGTATTTTTATTAGCCCCCTGTGAATGAGAACTTTCGTATTAACAGTTTGAAGTTTTTTAAATACATCAGGATAAGCATTGAGATGTGCATCAAGCATCGAGATAAAAACATTTTTAACTATCCACAAGGTGGTGGAATACATTTACCATAAATGCCTGAAAAATCCTGATGCATAGATTTTTTTCAACGATTTTTTCCATTATACGAACCAAAATGAGCAGGTGAGACCGAACATGTCGGAATGTAGTCTCAAGTAATGAACATTTGGGAACAAGGAATTTAGTAGAACTCTGAACGTGAAGGTCAGTGCGAAGACGTACCGAGATGTTCGAGGTTGGGCACGCCGTACTTGTCATCGTGGTCGTGCTGCAGCGGCGTGTAGGCGTTCTTCAAGTCACTGGCTTCAATGACAGCCACTGGTGGTGCAGGAGGATCCATCATCGCCAGGATATTTTGGAATGTCTTGTACGTTAGCGGAGGCTTACCCCCCTTTTTCTTTATGATCCTGTAAAATTGTTGCAGCTTTGTGAGAATTGGCGCTTTGTTAAAAAGACCGCGGTAACAAGCGTATGCCAAAAAATGATATAACAAATTTATTTACACTAATGTTTCTATGTATCTGTAAAATTTTATGCCATTATTCTAACTGCATATAAGTTCTATTTTTTTGAGGCTAGGTTAGAAGAAATCTCTTACTCCTTCTGGTCGGAAATAGTTGATCCATATTAATGTTGTCATTGGTCAGGAATATTTGCTCCAAAACAATTGTAAACCTTTTAGAAACGATACTTGCAAAATACTGGTTGTAACCAAAATATAAACTTTATTCTGTAATTCAGTACACTAAATTGATAATGTATAAACATCAATGAATAATATTTTTAAAAATATAAATAACAAGAGACAAACTCTACATTGTAATTAAATATAGGAAATTGATAATGTATCAACAGAAGAAACATATGTGCCACTATATTTACTCAATACTTGTTGATTTATTCTTCAATTTTTCTAAGATCTGAATTGAATTTGGAAAAATTCCTTTTCTTTCTAGTTCTACTTTCAAAAAATGTTGAAGCCTGTAATTGTTGCCATCGTCAGTCAAAATAATCTGTTCCACTGATTGCTGCAAAGTAAGGAAAATATTGTTCAATGTTGATCTCTGTAATTCCTCAAAGCTATCTGTCACTACTTCAATTAATTCTTCAACGTTACGTGGTACTTTTTGATGTCGAAGGGATTGGAGTGAATTGAAATAGCCGAGGTCAAGTACATTCAGGTCTAGACTGTTTGGAGGCTGGTTGACAATTTCAATATTCAAGCCTAATTTTTCGACGCTTCCTTAAATAAGGGATCAGTTGAATGTATGTGTGGTCGAGCATTGCTTTGCTGAATTTTGATAGTGTGCCATATCCTGCGGATAATTTAAAAAGTTTTAAGTATTATCTGAAAAAGGAAAAAGACAAAATTATATTAAATTTTACTCTATTATTTATTAAAGGTTAAAATTTGTGTTCAACACACTGTGCACGATTGTCTACTGTACTCAAAACAAAGGTTCGTTAAAAGACACAAAAACGCGGAGAGTTTTCTTCTTGTGTAGTAAATATTTCCGACCGGAGGTAGTAATATTTTTTGTACACTTTTTCGTTAAAGAGATTCATCTGAAACAGTTATGGACTAATTCAATAGATGTTGACACACCAAGGTTATTGACGATAATTAAAGGGCCACACAACATTGCAACGAACAGAGCCTCACTTGTCAAGCTTGTAGAGCGTGTGTGAGGTGCGCACGATTACCTCGATGCCCATCTCCTGTGCGATGCCGATGATGCTTGCATCTCGGGCACGTCCGAAAGGCTCTGGATCTTCCTCGAAGCTCAGGACCGTCGTATTCCACTCCTGATCACCAAAAACACCTTTGTAATGTCTGACCATGCATTGTAACATGCCTAAGTGCTTTAATTCTTATACATGCTTAAGGCTACGTCAATGAAATTTAGAAATTAAAATCGTCTAGACATATGTTGGATAAAAACCCACTAGTATTGTAACGTACTAATTCTATATTTCTAACTCCTGGGAACTATATATGATTACAATACATGTGCTTGACTGAAATGCTTGTGAGTGAGTAAAGTGCGTGTACGTGACTAAAATGTTTGTAAGTGAGTAAAATGCGTGTACCTGACTGAAATGGCTTGCGCGATTAAGGTGTATGTGTGTGATTGAGGTGTATATGCGTGATTGATGCCCTTACCTTAGATGGCATGAGACTTGGGTAGCAACTGAACAATGAACCAAACGGCTCGATCCTGTTGCCATATTCTATTCTAAAATAATACAGGAGACATCTACCTTGAAGAGCTGCGGTAGAGCGTTCGCAGGTTGACCTCTCACGACGAAGAGTCGCGAGTTGAGGTTGCGTAGGGAGTTGTCTACGTCCTCCAGACATTGCAGGAGGAATCTTGAGGAGAAAACATTATGTGTTAAGACTTGAGATTCGTTTAATGATGATTTCGACATATTTTCATGGGATAATTATTCTTGCAGATATTGGTTTCATTAGCTGGTAATTAGAAAATATTGTGCCACTGTGATTTACAATGTTCGTAATATGTGAAACACCTGGGAAGCTACTTGTTAATTTATGTTGAAAAATGAATTGAGGTTCATCATGCTTCAATTTTGATTTGCTTGCCACATGTAACTTTCGAGCCTCGGAAAAGATTAGTAACGTAATTTTGTTGTTTATAGTCGGAGCCATTATACTTGATGATCCTCTAGTCTTGTTAAGACGCCTTTTATGATATTAAAATAAAACGATGGGGCCCTTTCTTCTCTCTACTGGCCGAAAAAGAGGCTGTCACCGAAAAAGAGGCTGTCAAGGTTTGGTTGTCTTTGTGTAGAAGCGCTATAACAACTTATAGGTTTTACTACGAAGCTTTCATGGATTTATTGCTCAGTCGATCCTAGGGATCGAAATCAGCATTCTAGCGAGTCAGTCGCTCTATTGACATACCTTGCCTTTACAATTAGGAATATAAAATATACAAATTACTGTACTTGGAATATTGTTACAAAGGCAATAGATCATAATGAATTCAATTGAAGGTAAATGGTGTAGGAACACGAGCTGAACAAAACCTGAAGATAGAGAAAGGAAAGTTTTCAGAGACAAGTCAACTCTGTACAGTATCTGTGATTCTTACATTTCTAAAACATCAAGTGAATTTTTTCCAGTCTCATATTTTACGGCCAAAACAAACGAGAGATTTGTTCGTAGGGGAAATTTTATTCAGTCATTCACAATCTAATAATTCTTTTGTTTGAACAACTTTAACTCGCGACATGACGTTGTGATTTGATGTACATTCTCACCTCAACTTTCTCTGTCATGGTCAATGCGACGATGATACGCTACACACGTTCCTTTCAAGCACTGCTGTAAAGAGCGGAAGTGAGTTATACGTTAAAACTTACTGTGCACGCACAGCAGAGTTCAAGATTAATGTGCAGCAGATGACTTCACTCTGCGTGCTTCAACTTCGTTTTTATAGCAACAGTGCGGATACTTACTTATAAAACCTCGTTTCTACAAAACTATGTTGCATCACACGTTTATTCTAATAACCCTTTTTATAATTCTTCAGTTATAGATTGGACTGAAGTTACTAATAGAATATTGGGTGAGTTTGAACGAATGAAGAAGGAAAGGGCAGCGTCTGAATAAAAATAAAATTAAATCAAAAATGAAAGAAGGCCGTACTATATGTAGAGCGAGTTTTGAAAGGATGGAGGAAGTGAAAGGTACGCTGGATAGTAGAGGTGGGTCTGTAGATATTACAATCATGTAAGCAAAGATCGGAATGAATGACGACAGTACACTAGTCATGAAATCTGCGACACTGTCTTGGAATTTCCTGGTTTTGCCTCTGATGGTTTCCATATACAAGTCCGGTGTGCTAGAGAGGAAACGCTACGATGTTGAGGTACTAGAAATGAATAAAATAAGAAGGTGTGAATGAGCTAGGGCTGACTAAGTCAGTTAGAGCTCACGTCATCCAATAAGGCTCTGACTCAGGAGATGAACCAGTCAGTAAATCAGTGCTAGAGACGCATCTGTATGAGCATGATTCAACTCATCATATGCTAGCTCTCTCGATAAGGAACGTGTGTCGAATATATTTTTATTATCAGAGCTCAACGTTGCAAGAATAATTATTCCCTTGTACAAGATGAGCGAAAATGAATCGAGGAATTATTTTTTCATTACACTTGCGAGTTAATTCCTGACTAATTTTGAAGTGAATATTTTACAAGCACATTATTTGTGCCTACAGTTTTCACGTTCCTGGGAAGTTTCTTAAACTTAAAAACCTGGAAAACAAGCTATAACATTTTTAATCTTACCTCCATTTGTTAACTCCGACGTTGGAAGACCCTGCAAACCATGGATCCAATATGTAGATGCATCGAAACGTTTCGCAGTTAACTATTGCGTCCTTCAGAGAAGGGTTATCGTGCAGTCGAAGGCCTCGCCTGAACCAATGAACGACATGTTTACCAGAAACAACCTTGTTATTATTTTTCTTCTCGGTTGTGAATGCTAAGCCACTTGAGCTGCCGTTCTCAGAAAATGTTATATTATTGTCTCCTAGGATGGTTCGATGGATGGACCTTTCACCAGGAGATGCGATTTTATTAGGTGACATGTTTTGTCCTGGGGATTTTGTTCGGTCTAGTGCCATTGAATTCCGTTTAGAGACTCCATTGTTTTCGCAACCAAATCCAAGATTTTCGCCAAATAAAAATTCTGTATGTGTACTTGACACTTGCTCGGAGAGAATGTTTTTATCTAAAGAGTCGCTTTTCTGAAAGTTGTGCTTTTCTGTTTGGATCTTGCATCCCTTTTCAGTTTGAGAATTCTTCGAAGAATTTTTGTGAGTAACGTGACTCTTCTTCTCGACTTTAACTGTCGCTGTTGGGGGTGACTCTCCAGCAATTCGCGATGCCGTCATCCTATCGATTTGACTAAGTTTCGACGGGGGATGTTTATCATTAATCATGTTTGCTTTTGGCATGGCGGGAGATAAAACAGCTTTCGACCCCGGTGTAGTTCGTTCTTCAGGAGGGCGACTGTGAAAAATTCGGTCGCTGTTTGCAGTCTTAGCTGGGCTCATTTTGTCCGACGTTACCACTCTCGTCGTGACTGCTCGGGCATCCCCAACCATAACTCTTCCCGAAAGAGGTTTGCCGCTGATCATTGTAATACCGGTCATCATGTCATCTTTGATCAGAGATGTTTTTAGTGGCATCAGTTGAGGCGTCATAACTCTTTCAGATGGAACTAGACCGTCTGTTACCATCGGCTGTACAGAACAAGCTGGATCGCTAAGAAGGGCTCTGCCCTGAATACTTTTAATGTCACCATACATTGGTCTAACATGCATCATACTTGGTGGAATAAGAGATTTGCTTTCCAGTTTATAGTCACCGAACATTGTCATATGAGTCATGGCATTTGGATCTGTCATAATCATAGTTCCGGTGAGAATTTTATTCGTCATGATGGGCATAGAGGACATGGTTTGATAATTCGAGGAGAACCTGGAGGGTACCATCCTTTCAGCCACCAAGGACCTGCTGAGAACTACGTTCAAGTCATCAACTAATGGACGCGATTGAAGAACTACCGCAGTTTTTGCTCCAGAAGATCCTTGAAGTTCTTGGCTTGAAGTAACAACCGCAGGAGATTCTGTCACGTTTCTCTCTCCCATTTTGATGATGGGGTTAGCTAATTCAATTACGTTAAACTAATTAGACAATGATTATCAAGAAGAAAACAAAGCTGTATGAGTTTTAATGTCTGAAACGCTATAACCTCTGAAATTAGAAAGGGAAATTATGGATTTGATTATTGTTGACATCTTGCAGATTAATGGAAGCGGAACTTGACTTAGTATGATTGTAGGGGTAAGGGGAGAAGCGCCAGAACAATCACTTTTAATGCCATCAAAAGTCAGCGCGGGAACAAAAAGAACGAGAGACCTCGAATCATAATGAAAAAGTTTTGCACGTTACCAAATCAAGAACGCATGTAATAAAAACAATTATAAGAAAAAATATTAACTTATAACTTTTGTAAAGCAACAATACACCAATAACTTAAAATTACATTCAACATCCTCATTTAATGGTTATTGGGCAACATGTAACGCGTTATATCAACGAGTAAACACATTTTTGACGACACTGAAATTTGTATACTTTGAAAATTCTCTAAGTAAAGACTACGAGTAACAAAACATTACAAAATCTCACAGTAAAAACATGAAAACATGTGCTTAGTTTCAGATTTAGAAGACAATTTCCTCTTTCTAGTCGCATGCATACTTTTACTTTTACTTTTACTTTTATTTCACAGGTTTAGTAAACGTGTCTGTTGTATTTTCATTTAAATGAATATATTTAAGAATTACTTCACTCACATCAATTTGCGACCTAATATAGTTATATTTAACATCAATATGCTTGCTACGTTGGTAACATATCGGGTGTTTAGTGAGCTGCATAGCACTTTGGTTATCACGATATTAGTCAACTAGCAGGACCCGTGGAAATTCTACGGGATGAAAAATATATTTGATCAACAAATATGTTTTGATCAAACTGATACTTTTCTGGATAGCCTGCAGAGTCTCAATCTATTGCGAGCAGCTTCCAATCGTCGCTCCATTATGATAGATTTGTATGTAAGATGTGGATCTCTGATTAAATATATGTCTTAACAATTAGGAGAAGTTTATATAAAATGTCAAACATATCAATGCATGTAAAGGGCATCTTTTGTTACACTGAGGAATTCGGTAGCTCTGATACTGCAAACTCGACGAAAGCGTAACGGACTAACTAACTACGGAAGAAACAAGCAGAATATTATATAGACAGAAGAATATTATATGGGTAGAACTGATCACATTACAAAGTGTGTCTGATGAAAGTTGGCTGAGGTAATTAGCTTCTTTAACTGCTTCAGTAATAGCTATTTCTTCGGCTTCACAGGTAGACAAGGCAAGTCTAGATTGCTTCTCAGACTTTCAAGAAATTAGACCACCATCATTAAATTTCAATGTTGGGCAGTTGCGCCAATTTAATTGCGGCCGTAATTGCAATCGCAACTTTTTCAGTTGTGACTGCGGTTGCGCCGTAATTATTTTTGAAGAGTTGCGAATTGGATTGCGGCTCAACTATAAAAAGGAAACTTCACCACAAGTCGCAACCGTAACTTTGAAAAGTGTGTGTTGAAAAAAATTACTGCCGCGCGCGTATACCACCGCATCATGCAGCTGCAGTCTTAACACGTTGCCTCCGATTGCCTGACGTGTAAATCTTCACTTTGTACGTATAGTCACTAGAAGGATCTGAAAAAATTACAGAACCTAACCGAAGTGGTACACATACGTACCACTTCGGCGTCAACGTGTTAAGACTGTCGGTCTGCCGGTGTCAGTCTAGCCATTGTCTAAATGTGTCGAGTATAGGTGATGACTGTGCAGTGAACTTAGATGCTTACGAGTTCCAGTAAAATATACAATCAGTAATATTAATACTCAATGCCTATACACTTTCCAGAGAAATTTTTGCAGATCTATAAGAATGTTTCATTTACTAAAAGAAAGATGGATCGATTTATGACTAAGAGTTAATGTACATCAAATACAACTGTAACAACTGGTCACTCTAGCACAAACGATGCTCCAGAGAAAACTGCTGCAGTCAACGATTCTTCGAGTGGCACAACAAAAAGTAAAACAACGAAATGTGATTCACCACAAAATCCCTGTCATTATTTACATGATTTTTTTTCATGTACGTTTTTTCGTGCACTTGCAAGGATATTAGTAGTATGACATTTAAATATGTTAAGTATTTGCCGATGACGAAATGCTACATGGCACAAAAAAGTCTTCCAATAATCTGGGAAAACACATTGCGAACGTTCATGCAGATATAATTAAAATTCGTATTTATTGCTTATACACTGTGAAAACTTAATACATAAGGCAGTTATGATCTATTGACCTATATTGCTTAATGCTTGCATTAATGAAATTAGTGGAAGGAATATGAAATAGGCAGTAAGCATTTCAGTTAAATAGTCAATTTTATAAACCCAGTTCTTTTTCAGACTAGATTTTAAACTTAAATTTATTTCCCAGGTGTTGACGAGTTTCAATGAGCGCGTGAAAGAAGGAAGTAAAGATCATTTTAAGAGGAAAAAATATTTGTCTAGTGACCATGATTATGATGATGATGAGGATGAGGGGAGGACTCTCAGGAAACAATACACGCATTGAAGATGTCGCAGGCAATGGGTCTGAATAGATATATCAGCCTGGATGCTTGCATCAAGACTCTAAAAAACAAAATTGTGTAGTTCTTCATCGGAAATATCATGTCGATTAGAATCGTTGAGAGTTGTTCTTTTATCGATATGATAGGATATTTATCAGGCAAAAAATTTTCCACGAGTCGACGCACAAGTTCTTTCTCCCAAATTCCCAGCGTGGCCGACTGGTGAGGGTACCCGCATGCTATACAGTAAGGCCCGGTTCTATCCCAAAAGCAGCGACGGTCTGTTTGCGTCAGATCATCGGTAGCTTCATAGGTTCAGCAGCTACTACCCTGGACCCTTGGCGTAAGCTACACCTCGACCATGCTCATCGACACGCCCCTACGAGCCTCCACTTCAAGTTGCAGCACGGAGGACGGGGATCTCGCTTAAAGCATCACTACTTCTCTTAAGATCTTATCGATAATCACCATCACTACTCAAAAGATGTTAACATTATGAATTTAAAAACCAATGTGCATGCGCTGTATACTCTATTGGAAACAAAGTTCATTTTCTTTTTGATTTCAGACATGGTTAATGATAATTCATTAACGAATATAACTATATCAGTTTGAGCATGCATTTAATTCCCCCAGACTAGTTTATTTTATTTTTCATCCTGTAAAATTTATTTAGCTACCAAATTGTCGTTTCCAGCTGTTCTTCAAGCTTAACTTCATTGTAAAATTAGGAGCATTAACTGAAGGAATTTAGAAGTTATCTATAAAACATATTTATATATTTTTCGACTTTGCTAAATGATAGGGAAGTTTGAATATGAATATATGTGTGAAAACCGTTCCATTGCACGATAAACCTAGCAACCAAATTTGTCATCAAAAAAAAGTTAATGAATTCTGAAATTAATTAACCATTTGACACAGAATTTGTACTTGGGGAAACAATTTGCGTTTAGATTCATTCAGACTAAAAAAGCTGTTAAGTTAAATTTTTTGCATGTAACTGGTCTGACATAACTGACATGAATCGTCAAGTAAAGTGTAGAAACAGTGTAGTGTAGAAACAGTGTAGTGTGGAAATAGTGTAGTGTAGAAACAGTGTAGTGTGGAAATAGTGTAGTGTAGAAACAGTGTAGTGTGGAAATAGTGTAGTGTAGAAACAGTGTAGTGTGGAAATAGTGTAGTGTAGAAACAGTGTAGTGTGGAAATAGTGTAGTGTAGAAACAGTGTAGTGTGGAAATAGTGTAGTGTAAAAACAGTGTAGTGTGGAAATAGTGTAGTGTAGAAACAGTGTAGTGTAATGAGACAAGGTGAATGTAGAGGAAAAGGAAAGGAGATCAAGAAAAACGTTTTCAGAGCGTTTACGCTTTTTTCCATGCCCTGTAATTGTGTAACGAGTGTGGACAGTGACGCACAACGTGTACCAACCGATTTGCACTTTCCTCTTTTATTTAACTTGTATGTAGATTCTTGCAGTGTGTCAGAGCACATTCCCATGCAGTCTTATATGCTGATGGAAAGTATTTGACGACTGTTTAAAAAAGAAGTAAGAAGTGTTCCTCACGCTTAACTTCAAATTACAAACCAGTAAGTAAGGAAAAATTTTTTCTCTTCTGTGTGTATTCTACATGATCCATCATTGTACTTGCCATTACTTTAGAGCAGTGGTTACCAACCTGTGGTACGCGTACCACTAGTGGTACGCGAGGGCCTTCCAGGTGGTACGCAAACACTTTCGGGGTCATGAACAATTTTTATTTTGTTATTTTTTACTTTACAAAAATGTGAACCAGGAACCAGGTAGTACTTTCTGGAACCAGGTGGTACGCGGCGACTGTACAGGACCTCCAAGTGGTATTTGATCACAAAAAGGTTGGGAACCACTGCTTTAGAGGATTGTGAATAATTTAATTGAACGTATTTTGCAGGGAGTGCAATGACTACATGGTATATAATTTTTTCTTTGCGTTGCAGCTAATGATTTAGTGTAAGAAATACTTCATTGCTTCAATAACTTCGTCGGAGAACCAAAAAGCGGATCACGAATGGCTGAGAGCAGCCGCTGAGAGCTGCACTTCTTTCTCCAGAAATCATTTAATGATTGCAGCTGCACCTCGTCCAGCGTCCTCCCCTTCCACCAGACATACTCACGTTGGCGGCCGCGTGACTGCGGCAGCCGTGCCCTCCACACGGCGCCCTCCCTCCCAACAGGTCCCTTTCACAGGAGTACTCCTCCCTCACAGCAGTCCCCTTCTCTACCCCCCATAGCAGTCACCCCTTCCCACCACAGCAGTAGGTCTGCTCTGCTACCTGACATGGCCAGCTCTGTGTATCTGCCGAGGTGCCATACGAAGACATACCTGTAAATGTTGCTCGTCTTTGGAATAATTATCCCCCATTTTTGATATATTCATAGAGGTCAAGTATATTTATGAACCTCGAAACGCAGTTTCAATTTTGACTCTCATCAATAATTATTTTAAAGTTTACCTTTACTTCGTATTTTTCCTTTCATCGCTGATTTCTGAGAACCCGTTAACAAAGAAAATGGTCCATGGAATTTTTTTACAAATTTTGAGAGCTGTACAAGACAGATCATTTTGAGGCAGTAAGATTGAATGCACACAACGAGGGGTCCGACATAAATTGAGCGTTTGTTACATCAAACCAATCATCAACTCCCATTAATAAAACAATAACGTTTACAAAAAATAAGAAGGAATTACGTACTGAAGAATTATTGAAAATCCATGACTAACTAGAAGCAACAAATAAGTACACTTGGAGTCACCAAGGCCATGTCTAAGTTCGAGAACAGAAAACTTCTCAAATGCGTAAAATGACATTGCAGAAAGTACTTTAAAAAACCATACAGCTTTTGCTACACAAGAATTTCATACTGCTGACCTTGATCATTTAATTGAGGGACTCACGTAGAATACTATCTGAGTCGAGCTGTGACTAAAATATTTCACAAATACAAGTAAATCTGCGACTTTGTGAGAACGAATGTGCATAGATGTATGAGAAAGAAAATTTTGTCCCCATTTTAGAAAGCTGATTTAGGGTAAAAACGAACTAGTCGTAAATATATTGACAAAGGTAGTAAAAGTCTTGTGCACACATGAACTACACGTTTTCTTCCTTATGCTACTCGTATCTTTTTACCATTATCTACTTTCTCATTTTCATTACTGTTCATCTAATGCTGCCATATCCTGCCGGTGAAAAATACAGAATTCAGGAATCTGAATGATAACATGATAACCTAGACTTGCCTGACTTCCACTCTATCCAACGCTAACGTATCTTAGAACAAATCAAAACAAAACACTGTACACTTGACTTCCGGTTCTGATAAACAACACTTTTGTATTGAAGTATTTGCCAAGTGTTTGTCGAGGATAGATAAAGTTTCTCCCTGAATGAAGGTATTTACTCATGTGTTAAGAATAGACATTACTTGGTGAAAGCTAGAAACCTTGTTGTGATTTTGGGAGTCAGTGAGACAGGCCTAGAGGTGTCTATGTATATCTGTGTACATAATGAAATGCATCACGACGCTCCTATGACTGGAGTAGCGAGGGCGAACTCGTCCTACACCGACGACCTAAGGTTCTTTTCTTCGTATCCACCTTGCACGTTCCTCCTCCAGACAAACAACTTCTTCGTTAACATATCTCTTACCTTCACTTCAAATTTTTACAGCACCGAAAATATTACAACCACTTGCATTATTCTAACCGCCAACACAAATGACAATGTAATGGCTCATCACGCCTCTAGTAACACTGCAACACCAACCCAACTTATACAATTCAAGACTATCACCACTGAAAAACTTATTACACCAAAAAATATTTTAAATCTTTTCGCAACCTGAACGTTTTACTGATTAGATTGACGACTACTTACACCGGCAATTAAGCAGTGACCAATGACATCTGCCAACTCTTTCTCTTAAACATACAGTACACAACACAATTCTGTAGACCTCCAGAATACGAACCAGAATTGCAGTTATCGTGAGATGCCCAATCCTTTATAAACTACATGATACCCTCTTTTGAGACAATAGCACACCCAACATACGAGTAGATGCACAACTTGAATCCTTTACCATTGGCACAGCATACACTCAAGCTTAAATCGACAGTGCAGGATTAAAAAATATAAACGAGATAATAGTGAGCTATGACAATTTGATGAAGAACTATTGTAAAACTTGAGTAATCAACTGTCATTTCTATGAAGACAAGAGAATAGCAAAATGACAGACTTTAATTATTTAAAAATGAAAGATGGTAAGTTCACATTGTTATGAGAGTTGAAGATTGCAATATCTAGTGTTAGAAATTTGGAACATATAGTCCTATATATTTATGTCAAATCAAAAATTTCAAATACATTTGTGTTACAAACACGTTAGCTCAAATGCATTAAGTTTCGTGATAGTGCCAGTTATGAAAAACAGTGTGAATGCTTGAAAGATTTTTCAAGTTATTGCAGGACTGCAGACCACTGATACAAGTTACACAAACATCTTTGTTTTTATACAAACTCAATTTACGAATATTTATTTCACAAATGTATCATCACTAGACTCCGGTGGGTAATATATATATATATATATCTATATATCTTTGACCTATTTATCTAGGACTACATAATATATACATTTATATTATAGCCTGTATACATACATATATGGTCCTATGTCGGTGTGCTTCTTTCCAGTTAGATTCTATAACTCGTAAATCTCTACCTGAGGTGGTTCGTGCCTAGAAGCGTACAACCGAACTGTGATTCTAGGATCCTCCTCGCAGCTATCGGAGGGAAGAACGAGCTAGGACGTTTCCAATCGTTTATTATAAAGATGATACAATAGAGTCGTAGAACAATACAGATAAGCTAAGCCAAGTGGAACATCGTAGCTGATTGACTGGTAATGGCAATTAGGAGAATTAAGGAATTAAGGAGAACCTGACAGCCCGACGACTACACTTCGAATGAGTATAGTCCGCCTTCGAATCAGGACTTCGGAGATGACTGAAATGTCGTCTCCACGTGACAAGGTCCTGACCCCGATCGAACATCATACGACCGAGTTAGCGAAAACTTCCAGCTAGTCCTCGTTCCACTTAGTCGGAAACCATAATAATACAATACACACACATGTGGCCTTAATTCCTGCGGTGACCTTTTTGGTGACCTGGTAACTAACGACCTGACACATATATATATATATATATATATATATATATATATATATATATATATATATATATATATAT
>VCRD01004293.1:25297-47629 GCA_006783055.1 Trinorchestia longiramus
TATTGATCATTTTGGGTAAATACACTTTAGGATCTTTGGTCTAAGGTTACAGATATTTAACCAAGGCATTCTGGTGTATTAAAAATAAATTTAAAAACACATGGACGTGTTAACTAAGGTTTAAGAAGGTTCAATCAACCTCAGGAGACAATTAATATCGAGCAGAGGGGACTTAGAGTGAGAGCAATCTACGAAGAAGAGGTAGATAGGGTGATAAAATTACACAAGATTGGAGAGGGGAGATGCATAGAATCGCATGTGTGACAACAGGATCTTTTGTTGAGGTTTTTGATTTAGAAAGAGTCAAGATACTTGTCTTCTTGTGTGACAATATTAGGCAATGAACGGGAAAATGAAAGAATGACATTGTAAGAATATTTGATACACTTCTTTCGCGTTTGAACTTTTTTGAAACCAAATAGAATTAGATGAAATTCATTTGTTTCCATTTTCAGTATTTCAAAGCCCTGCAATAGATAATTATTTTTTTCCTATGTGGCGATACGTGTTAAATTGGGGTGATGAGAATAATGACATGTCTAATTTATTCATTGGTGATTGATTTAATGCATATAAAAAAGGTAAAGTTTATCTGCCTACTTCTAACTGCATGATGATTCATTGTTGATGAGTTCTTTTCTCTCTCATGATTTACGTAACCTTGGTTTTAATGCATGGTTTTTCTGCATGTTGTCCTACCGTCATATTTCAATCAACAATTGTAATCAACACAATTTAATTAAATGCAACAAACATATGTAGTCGCACTAGAAGGACTCTATTCCTCTGAATACATGATATAGTAAAATGTATTCCCAGTCCTTCTTTTCAATGTCCCTATTTGTCCAATGATCTAAAATAAGTTTCTAACTTTTGTGATACACCCCGCTCACTCCTCAATCACCTTGAGCGTCTCGCGACTGCGTGATTCTTGAGTCACACGATGCTTAGCCATAAATTTCTTCTCGCTGTTTCTTTTTGCTACAAACATAACAGCCCGACCTTTTCAAGTGTAGGCCCTTTGTCTGCACTGCGGGTACTACGTAGCGGTCTCTATAGTTTCACACCTCTAACGTAACTCAACACTTTGAACCATTTCAAGTGCAGGCGCTCGTTTGTTTCCCTTCCCCCGAATTTGCCTTTCGATTAGCCTCTGAACACTTGATACCTTCAGTTTGAGAGTATCACGACTGCGAATTCCTCGTGTGATAAACACTCCTCATACATATACTTCATACGTCGCCTGGAATATGCAAACCTATGAATATATCATAACTACCATGACACTATTTATGGGGGAAAACAACCTTTTTACGTTTTCAATGGGTGAAACCTGCTGAAACAGTAATTGGGTTGATTAATCATATGAAAAAGGAAACTCAGTTGATATTTAATTTAATCGTGATGCGTCTTTTCTTATATTGTTTCCTTGTGAGTCCCGTACGGCAGCCGTCCAAATAAAAAATGGCGACAATAATACTCATAAACTATATAAAAGAAAATTGTGTCAGTACGTGAAACAGATATGTTATTTTTTTATGGTTGTGTTAGAAAACAGTTACAACTAGACCATTATTTAGATACTACGTAATCCTAAAGTAGCCTCCATTCTCAAACTTAGTTATCGACATGGTCCTCCAGCTTGTCTACATAAACCAGCGATTCTCAACAACTCAATTGAACTCGGCTGTTACAACTGGATGGTCGACAGTTGGATAAGCCTAATTTCCTTATCTAAAACAATATGAGACTTTAATAAAAATCTTTTTACAATTAACATAATGCATTTCAAGCAACGAAGGCAAACAACTCATCTCACTTATACAAAGAAGAAAAGAATCTATGGTGATCAAAAGTCTCCTCCTTGTCTCCCTCTGAGGCTCCCACCACTTACGTGTATCCTCTTTATGTCTTAGATTTTACTTGAAATAGGAAAATTAATTTTCCCACCTTAAATAAATCATATTTCATATATCTATGTACTCTGGTCATACGTCAAAAATCTAGCTAAGATATCACTGTCTAAGATAGACAAGACTGGACTTGGTGGACAAAATGAACTTGGACTTGGCTGTGCCTCAAGGCCACGCGTTATTTTAAAAGTAATGGAATACGGTTTGCACCACTTCTGCTTCAAAATAGTGTAGGAACTGAAGCATAGTCTTAGTAATAATCAGTGGATTTTTTTTACTTTCGTAATTCAACGTTACTTTTTTCCTACATTTTATTAACCTTCACTTTCTCCTCGACCAAGATCACGAGACTCAGACCTGTGAGAAGTATTAGGGGTCCATACATTGACTTACACCACTTTCTGGAGCAGATCCGGCCAACTTTGAGAAGATCTCCTACATCAGTTTGTGCATACATCTTATCGTGTTACATCAACGTATCAGCCTCCACGGTTGAGATTTTCACGACATTCGAGGTGTTTGATGAAGGCGTATTTGACCTCCATCAACTTTTTTGATTCCAGAGAATTGTTTCTTCTTCAAAAGAGCTGAAATTAACAATCTCGAATGCTTCTAGTAAAGCAGTTAATCTTTAATCTTGTGTGAGATTCTTGAAAAGAGATAATATAAGAACTTGAAGTTCTATTGTAATTTTGCTCTTCTTAGGAGTTCAAAGAAGTTGAAATCCACATGCTTATCACTATTTCTTTAGTTAAACCTTAGTTCTTTTAGAAATAATTATAAAATAATTTATTTTTCCATTTTAAACACAGCGTTGATGTGTAGCATTCATAGCATATATAGGCTTCATATGCACGTAGTACGCATTTTCAATTTAGGAAACACATTTTTAATCGATCTCGACTTTATCATTCATATTAAATATGATAAAGTTCTTTTATATCGTGTCTTGTAATCCACTCGTGAATCAACACAACTCACCTTGTTTAGAGTTTACTGATATGAATAAAGACGGCTGGTATAATAGAAATTTTATTGAATGCTCAAGCTATTTAACTATTTCGATCATGCATAACACCAATTGTCGAAATTCACTGTCAGTCTCCTGAGCTGAGTCAGTGCATATCCATATGTTTACAAGAGCAGATATTGAAAAGCTTTTATTATAATGACCTCGAACTTCTGGTAGCTGTAACAACAACTATCCAGAGCCACTTTGAGGGTTTAGAGAGGGTTTTCACTCCCACAATAACATTTTCTCCTGTTATTTCATCTGTAGCGACTCTCATCTTATCCTTATTTATCAAATGAAAGTTACAAATGCTATCATTAACAAAAAAAGGAATGATATTTCATAATTCGTGGTTCAATTTCTGTGTATGCACTGTAGCTAGTAAGCAAATTGTGATGAATATTGTGCAGCCGCGATACCCTTACCATGAGACAAACGTGAGTTCATTTACGTACAATAAGGAATGATTGATCGGTAAAATTAACTCTTCATTGCACAATGTACTCTAAATGTCGAAAAAATCTTATATTCTTAGCTAATTGGTGGCAGAGTTACATTAGCATCTTAGAAAGCTTAAACATACATGAGATATAAAAACAACATCAAGCAGGTCAGTAAAGGAAAAAACTCATTTCCAGTATCAGTAATTGCAGTCAGAACACGACTGTCATCATGGCTCTGCAAGTCTCAGACGCCATTTCTGTCTTGTGCTCTGCCAGATGTCAAACATTCACTTGGCCACAACTGGTACACCCATACATATTTTGCGTGAAAATTTCAATAACGTAAAATATAAAGCATCTAACAAAAGTTTTTGTAGTCATAACATTAGTTTACCCAGACATTTGATCGAACATATAGGTGAGTGATAGCACTTAGAAACGTTATTTCTAGGTGCGGGCATAGTATACGATATTTTCTATTTACTCACGAGAATCAGCAACATAAGTTACAAATCTTTGCCTACAAATGATATGATTTGCTAAATAATCTTAGTTACTCTCAGCGTCGGTTTGCTGCCTTGCATGTCTTCACTTTTTCTGACGATGTTACGATGTAATTCACACGAGGCTAAAAAAATAAGCACTAACCGTATTTATTTCTTACAGTTTATATCCAAATTTTTTCTTTTCCATTTTTTTAACACTTTTATAAACAATTTGTGAGGAGTCATAAAACGGCAATTAATAAATTGTTCCTTTAGACGGAAAACTGACTTTTTTCGCAGTCATTATGCTTTCGTGAAGTGTACATAAATGTTACAAGAAGAATAGTAGTTTCAAGTGGAGCAAATGTTCATTGCCAGAGCCCAAGCTACATTGCAACCCACTGATACTACTCGAAGATTGTCATTTGACACATGATTTTCAATTGTACCAAAATTTGACACATGTTTGCAATCACAGTTATTTAGTGATACATACTTGCCATAACAGTTATTTATTAACACATACTAGCAATCACAGTTATTCAGACATTTCTAATTAGAAATAAATCATATTTGTTGAGGTTCGACCATCACTCGCCTCCAGCGGATGTCGGACTGACTGAAGTAGGGCATGCTGGAGCTTGCGGAAGCTGCAGAAGCTTTTGCATTTGTGTGGCAGCGTTGCACCTCGCTGCCTGCAACGTGACAAGCGACCAATAGGAGCGCCGTCTCACGCTGCTGTAAACAATGATGACTGTGTACTCACGTTCATAATATCTTCTACCTTGATGAGTGCCATTGTACTGCTCGTAAGTGCTACTGTCTTTGTAATGAGTGAGAATATCCACATTAGTCTTGGTAGCTTATACATTATTCAGACTGTAATTCAGTTAGTGACGTAGGATAGAACGAAGAAATTCGAAGGTTTGTTGAGTGTAAGTTTTTTTTCGAGTTACCGTAGGTATGCTGAATTTGGTTTCTCATTTTCTTGGATTATTGATGATTTCTTGACATTCAAGTTGTCTGCCACACTCACCCAAGAATCTCTTACAGAGAGACTGCTCTTTCGTCTTCCTCCAGCCTTTAGAAGATGAAGAAAACATTCGAGAGAAAAACAACAATAACAGATCAGATCGTATATTTACGATGTGACATTACTTAATTGCATCAGAGCTTCGTACCACAACCATTCGCCTCTAACATATTGACAGGAAATTTGATAACTGCAGAACTGTCTTCATCACTTAACTTTGATCATTTTGACCGAGGCTTGTATTGAACACTAACGCTGTATATCTTCAATTCACGTAGAACATGTTTAACTTCATAGATAATTTTCCATGCACAACTCTGTGAACTCATAAAACCTGATTTATGAGACATAGATATTTTCATAATACGGACCTCTTTTACAATCATCACTGATGCGATTCACGCTTCAATTTTGACAAAATTGCATGCAGGAAGAATTCTTTTACAAAAGAGCAACTTTACGATACGTGTTTATTTTGCACGGTGAAGTTCCATACAATACCTAGACACTAGGTATTCATACACTATATAGAAAGTATAAGAGGTTTGGCATGGAGTTGGGGCTTTTCAAAATTGAAACATTAGGGAATATAGAAAAGGGTAGATATTTTCCCCTGCTAGGAGTAAATTTCTTTGGAATCGTTTCCAAATTCGTGATAAATAATCAAAATATGTCAGCTATCATTGTATTTATTGGTCAATTTTACTGAATTGTTCTGCTTGAGTCCGTTTTTGCTCCTGACGTCATCTTTCAGTGAGGAACTCCACGAAAGAATCAATAACCCGACTTTGAAAAGGACACGTCTTCTGCTTAGCCTTGAAGCTCTCGATAACCACCAAAGCAAATAGATATCACTGAATAAATTTAACCCTGAAAAATATTTTTATTTTTGAAGAATATTGTTAACCTCGGGCAACCGGCACTCGCATTTGAACTCAATAAGTTGAATGTTTTTGATATAATAGAGAACAAGGATTATAATTGGAACAGTTATTAAGGGATATTGATACTGTTCAAATAACACGTAGTAAAAATAATTGTAATTATGCACTCTAGTGCTTTCGCACGCTATAAAATTAATGCTTAGACGAGTACCACTATTGTAGAGAGAGATATTTACCACTCACGAACTGTTTGCCCGGCGTCTTATAAATACAGGGTGTCTCGTGTCCCAAAAAGTGTACTCACCCGTTAACCGTTGCTAACATGCTGTCTTCTTTGTGTTGCAGGTGTGAGGTTCGAACCTTTGCGAGCATGATTAAATGTGATTAAAGAATCATGTTCGCAAAGGTTCGAACCTCACACCTGCAAAAAGAAGACAGCATGTTAGCAACGGTTAAAGGGTGAGTACATTTTTTTGAGACACCCTGTATTTCAAATGTCGATACGAGACGAAATGAAAATCTAGTTAAATAAATAACTGAAATGTAACTGCCATTCTATCTGGAAGTTCATCGTGCTTACATAAAGTTGTCCGGGTCATCAGTGCTGATACTCGCAAGAATGTTAGTGTTGTACGAGGTCTCCTCCGACCGCTGTGAAGTTATCTACACAAATGCTGACTGTGCGTGATTGACGGCTTATACACGTGGTGCGCACTAATGGCCTTTAGAACGGAAAGGCCATATATGATAGATCTTCAACACAATCCTTCTAAAATAGTGGTTGTCCTACCTGTACACCTGGATACGCAAGGAAGTTCAGTTTTGTGTGAAGGTGAAATTCGTTGTCAGCAAAATAGTACGTACAGTTATCTTCACCAACTGATGTTCAATACTTTAAACCCTTGCTTAGAGTTTAATGTGTGTATGATTCCAGATCCTTTATATGTTATTAAGTACATGAACAGGTATCTAAAATTCGCTTTTCCGAAAAACAGAATTAACAACAAATTTAACAAGAACATCGAGCAAAAATTGAATTGATAAAAATGATCATACAGAAAATATTTCCGTTGTAAAAGTATTGATTCATGTAATCATGGGGAATTCATATTTTTATTTTATGTGCAGAGCATTGTAGAATATTTATTTGGAAAAATATTCTAGAAAATTCCAGTAACGAACATAATAAGTGGTCAAGTGTCCCGCCTCATGATAATTATTATTAGCACCCAGCACACTTTTACATATTATTCATTTTATTACCTTCTCATACTTAACCGTTTTGTGTAACGTGCAGATCCTTTTTCTAGTTTTTTGCAAGAAAATTTTTGTTGCTTTGCCAGAAAATACGACTGATCCTCGGTTCTGTTTAGTGAGCAGTCTAATGCACTGAGTTATCTCAAACTTGTATGCAGTGGATTTACGTACTGCGGTGCAGTCGTGTTGCGCATCACGACACATCCTGGCTTTCAAGTACACGAGCAATAACTATGTGACTAGTGCAATGTATATCAGCATTTCTATTAAAGCAGTAACACGTACTAGCAGCTTTTATCTGGTTTTCTAGATACAGTTCTACTTTGTGAGAGAAAATGATCTAAGTGCTACTATTTTGCTCTTTTCCCCAAGACGCTTCTGTTTCTTGTTCAGGGTACGGCAACACAACTTCCTTTTTTCAAGGCAAAGTGCTTTGAAAAAAGGAAATTATGTTGTCGCACCCTGTAGAGTGGTGAAGGGCAGTGCGGTGGCTATGCAAACTTGTAAGTTTAGCTACTTGCACAGCCGCCTTCCTGCCAATCTTCTACTTGTATAGTGGAGGAGGTTTAAAAATATCATAACTACAACTCGGTCAGTCACAATGTGTCGAAACGGTTTAGATCTAACTATGGCCACTTAGGTGGCAGTATGGATGATAGTATGGAATCAGAGTTCTTTAGGAAAATTGATGGGGCTGTTGGAAAAATGACAATGACATACTTATTGGAGACTGAGATGAATTTTGACAAGAAATTTTGACATCCCTTCTCTAACTAGTATCACACATTTTATAAATAGCATAACGTGTTCAGTATTTGTTTAGCCTCGTGAGCAAATTGCAGGGGTCACGAATATCAACTCTGAGAATCTCTGTTTGCTGAGATAAATGATCAGTTAAAGCGCACGTGGATATCAAAAGCGCTTGGTGACTATTGAAACATTCCAAATCTGTGCAAGTTCTTCAATGTACCATTTGTTTTCTTTATACATCAATAACGCTGGAGTAAAATTTTAAAGTTTTAACTTATGTTGCATTTAATGTAACTTTTCTTGATGTTTTATGGTGAATGCAGACATAAAGTTACACCCTACATAAATTTTCATATCTTTTGGGTTTTAATATGTATTTTATATTGCATTCACGAAACTTTGCTTTGAGTAATACATTTTCTACAGTGACTGTGCAAATAGACACAGAATAAAGTAATCTACCTTGATGGATACTCACTGAAAATTGTATCCAAATACCAGAGCGAAAAAACGCTAAAATTAATTTTCAACTTGTGACAACTTATGAGATTCGACAGGACTTCAAATAAGTTTTAACTGCACCTCTGTTTTGTTTAATTATCCTTTTATATTCTCAATTAGATTTCCATTTTCCATAAAATAATATAGATTATAAATACTGTCAGTAACCCTTGCAAGTTAGAAGACGACTCGAATCAATATTACTTAGGTTTTAGACAAGATGTTTCATGTTTTGCAGTCCTAATTTGAAAAGGTTCGAATTCTTTCGTAAGGTCTTCCTTTAACTGGAAAAATACTTCTCAAGGTGCTCTTGCTCTTCATACGATTTACTAGTATCGCTACGTTAGGCCCTTCCATTACTGTAAGGGTCCATAACATCAGTGTGGCTCAGCTACTTGAGTAATGCTCTACTAATCGAGTGAATTTTTACTACATGGATGAATAAGGTCTTGCTACTCAAGAAAGACAGGCATTTCAAGCTAAATGAGGTGTGTCTAGCCAAAGTGAGTCATGCGGTTTGAGAAATTATCTAAATTACTGACCGTTGATTACAATAGCAATATTTCTAATGGATGCAAAAAAGAGTTGTAGGACTGTCTGTTCTGTTGCAACCGTAGTCGTAGAAGACGATTGGAGTTTCAGACATGCCGAAACATTCATCGTTTCCACCGTGTGGGTTGCCAGGCAGCCATTCAAATATTTCACTTTCCGGAATTATTTCCTGAGTGTTCCACTTTGTGTAGTTTCCGTTTGCATTGCGCAGCATGTCAATGTAGAAGAAGTTTCCTGATCGCAGAGAAAGGCTGGCTCGCTCCTGGAAAGCGTGAGCAATGAGACAAAGTGCATGCATGTTCTATTTGCTTATGAAGTTTCACATGACAAATATCGAAGATAGGGTAAAGTCATTTGTGAATGCATAGACAAGTAAACTTACCCTCATGGATTTTGGGTGAGTGATTAGTTCCATACCGCCGTTCAAACAAGTTCGTCTAGCACTCCTGAAATAAAGAAAGTTAAATGTTGATAAAAAATCGACAAGTATCGCGACTGCATCTTAAGTTTTGCCACTTTTTTTTAATACCAGATACATTCTACGTAGAACAGTGGCTCTCAAACTATGGTACACTTGCCACTATTGCTACGCAAGAGGCTTGCAGGTAGCACGTAAGCACTTTCGGTGTTGAGCATCATATTCAGATGTTAGTAATATGAACTTTTAAAGTTGCCAACGGCTGTAGCGGCTCACTGCTACAGGTAGCTATCCACCTGCTGCTGTACTGTGAAAGTGAGTCTTATAACTTGCTTGTTTTGGATTTGTTTATTGCATTTTTTTGTGAATTGAGTTTAATTTAGTTTTTCTTGCTTTTCAAACGTGACATTATGCTTTACTGACTGACTGTTGTGTAATTGTTCAAATCTTCCAGAATTTTTGCATTTCTTAAATCTCTTTTATTGAATGCGTTTGTTTGACTATCTTAATTGATGCACCCACGCTTTTTCGCAGGATCTAACAGCATGCCAAAGCGATAGTATGATCCGACATACATCAGGTATGGTTTAATTTAAATCAATCGGGGAGAAAAGCTCTTATGCAGTATATGGTTTGCATGAAGATGCTATTCAATAAAGCTATGCAACTCAGCCTCCTCAAACGGAATCGTAAGACGAAACACTTCGACGAAAAGGACCAAAATCAGAGCTGCTTCCATTGACTCCGCGAAAATGTCAAGATGCAGCACTTGGACCATTGAACAGAAGTGTACACAGATACAGAACAAAATGTTTCGTGATGTTTGCGACTCCATTGCTTCGCATTGTCCACAATATCTGGACCAGCATGAATTTTAGTTTGAAAGCAGACTTCAGTTTTCAGTTTTACTTCCTTTACAATTGCATACGCTAATCATTCCTGTAGTTTTTTACTCATCATTCTTTTGTTCAATAGATTTGATTTTCCATGTAGACATGCAGTTAAGATTGAATAAATAGGGATGTCTTACTCCCACGTTAGTCGATCTACTCCTGACTCCATGATTTTGTAGACGTCTCTGTAGTTGAGTAGGCGGTAGACTAGGCCTGCTGGTGAGGTCACCTCAGCTCCCAACACTGAAGCGTCCACCACAAGCTTACAATGCGGCACCTGAAATGTCCACAATTTTCTTACTTTGGCAGATAAGTTCCAATCAACATTTATGCTATTGTATTGTAAGGGAAAGAGTTTTTCAAAGTGAAACGATTTGCGTCTTAACGTAAGCTCCAGGCAATTACAGCCCATTTACCAGTGTTGGGCAGTTGCGCTGCAATTAATTGCTGTCCCAATTGCGATCGCAACTTTTTTAGTTTAGGTTACGGTTGTGTCTCAACTATTTTTGAAGAGTTGCGAATTGGGTTGCGGTGCAACTATTTCGAGCAAATTTCACTGCAAGTCGCAACTGCAACTTTGAAAAGTGTAAGTTGAAAAAATTATTTAAAAAATAATAAATAGAAATGAATAATAATTTAAATAAATAATAAATAAAAAAATGGTCTCAAAAACCAAGAGTACCGCTACCATGTCTTCCGAGAGCAGTAGCACGGAAACTGAGACATGAGGATTTCTTCTGCTGTCTACCCAAAAATGATGAGAGCACCAACAAGAAAAAAAGAGTACCTGAAATAAGAAAAGGAATGGTGAAAAGAGCCTGTCATTAATCGGTTTAAGCATCCAGTTATTCATCCTGCCATGTTTCCCAACAGTAAATTTATTTCGTGCTTTATAAAGTTCAATACTTCCATTGCCTCAAGTGGAGCAGCTGAAAGGCTTTTTTCATTAGGTAAAAAATTATGGAGACCTAAGCGAGCTCGTCTTTCAGACACCCACTTTGAAATACTTGCATTTTTGAAAGGGAATCAATGGTAAACCAGGCCATTTATATGAACTTAAACAACGAAGTACAGAGCTTTAATATTTTGTAATGAAGTAATTAGCAATATTACCCTACTGAAAGTAAAATATAGAAAAAAGGGATTGACGACGAGAACAAAAATAGGATCTAAGTTCAGTAAGCTGTAAAACGATTTGAAATCCTGTGACTCATCGTAGCCAAAAATACTCCTTTTATTGAGGATTATTTATTAGTGTTTCTGTGTGGGCTGTACACGCTCAGTATTTTTTAAGTCGTTTTGTTATTTAATATTTGTGGTTGCAAATTGCGGTTGCGACCGCAACTTTTTAGCTTGTGTTGTTGCAGTTGCGATTGCAAATATTTCGGGTGGCTTGCAGTTGCGGTTGCGCCGCAATTAGTTTCCAGTTCCGTGTCCAACACTGCCTTTCACTCAGTAACAACAAGGAATGATGATAGAAATAGGTTTTTGAGACGGAATTTTCTACTGAAATATTAAACAGAGAAAAAATTCAGAATTCAAGTTTTAAATGATATTTTATTGGTGAAGCTTTCAATTAAGATGAGTCTTGATACTAGGAACAAATTATCAGTAGTAAAGTTAGTTAGAAAACTGTACGAACACACAGAGAACTTAATATCACGGTAGAAACTATGTTTAGGAGAAAATTATTCGTCTTTTATTGAAATTCAACCCTGTGCTATACAAGAAGAGCCAAAACTGAGGCAAAACGTGTATGACTTCATCAACCCCAACATTTAGATTTACAATTCAACAGATTGGAATCAAATAGACACTTATGTATGAGAGCCATTCGTGAAAAACTTTACTCGTACCGCTGGCAAGATTGAAGCCAAACTGATGTATGAAGTCAAAACAGTTCTCAAACGTACTCTTGAAATGCACTATCAAGTGTCAACACTTCATACAGCAGGTTTAAAAGGCGCTTGGGAAGTTAGAAAGGCCACTCAAAGTACAATCTGCCGGATAGGTACGAGCATAATTGGTTTATTTCAAGCTTTTGCGTTACTTGTACTAACGGTAGAAATATGTTTTTGTCTGAAGCCGAACTTTTTTATGGATTCTGTATTCTCAGAAGTGGTATATTTTAACTGTGAATGAAATAGAACTATGAGAAATAATTCTTTTAAGGACTTTCTGAAACCTAAACATGATATCTCTTGTTTAATCCCTAGTTGTTAGTATTTTTTCAGGTATCACAAAAATTAAGAATGGCACAGAGAAATAATTTATCGATAACTTAATTTACTTGGTTCAAAATGTAAACAAAGCGAATTTTAACTTAGTAAAGGTAGGTAAAGTGAATATAGTTAGGTGATTGAAGAAATGGTAAAATCTTTCCCAAGTGTACTACATCACACCTGTGAATCTCTTTTATCAGCTAATTTTTTATCAAGAGTACCTATAATTTACTTACATAATTATGACTTTTTAAGTTAAATACATATTTTCGTTATATTTTACTCGCAAAAACTCATTCGAGAAAAACCCTAATCGTACAGCTAGCAACACCAAAGCCCAACTGATGGATGAAGCTAAACAGTTCTCAGGCAGGCTTATTTCGATTTGAAGTACACAAAACAACATTTCAAATAACAAAACAGAATTAACTTTTGTTAATTCAGCACTTATTTCAGACTATTCTAAAGATAGACGAATAGCATCAAGATTGTAAACTATAAACTTCTGTAACTGATAATACATTGACCTGGGAGACATTGAAGAAGAAGCCCCCGCAGTTGAAGTTGCCCACGCACGCCATTGCACACAGGAATATCGAGTTGGAAGGACGGCTTGCAGGCACCGTCCAGAGTGACAACGGCGCGTGAAGTTGACTCACCACAGCGAAGCCAAGCATCAAGATTGCTGACATCGCTCCCTCTCAACTGCAGCACTCGGCAGTCAGATTAGGATCCAAATGGTCACCAAACGCAGTAGCTGATATAAATGATTAAAGTGCGTACAGGTTAGAATTACTTGAATTTCCAAGTTAATTCTAGCACATTGTGCGTAACATTCCTGAGGAAGAGCTTTGATGTGTGTACTGAATGTATGAATTCCAATGAATGAACTCCAACAAGGATATCTTTAAGGGTTTCTGAATAAGTGGTGAAGTGAGTACCAATTTATGCAGCCCGAAGATTTTTGTAGGACATGAACCCAATTATATTAAAGTAACTATTTATTCGGATAATCAGAATAAATAAAATTACACTACACGTATGGGTGTTTTTGGACATCAGTTTGAGCTTTTATGTATATGAGCATTTCATATACATTGATTATAAAAAATGGCATCAATAAGAAATGATGCTGCTTTAGATCATAGTATATTAGTTATTGAAGACTTCAACCTCCAAACTGAACTTGAACAGATCGGCATTTCTCATAGCAGCGAGATCAGTGATGAAATGATAGGAATTCTCCACCAAATAGTCGCTTTTTACAAACAGAGAGGAAAATCATATAAGGACGGCACAAAATTTTCAACTTATTCATGTCTCAGATAAACAGAATAGGTCTGAGTGGAAAATTGGGTGAACGCATTTTTGGTGTACCGTATTATGCACACAGCTGTAAACCACTCAAAGGATAAGAATTGTAAGTTCCGTTTCATAATTGTTTTTCATCTCAATCGATAACTGACTTCATTTATGGGTTGCAGTTTGTTTTTAATTTTAAAACCTTTATACTATAAGCAAAATGTTAAATGAAAACCTGAAAAAATATTTAATTTAAAAATCTGATTTCTTTTTCCTAGTAAAACGGCTTTGCATCTTTCATTCAGCCTTATATGATAATATAAACTGAAGCGTTTGAACGAAATTTTATTAAGACTGAATTTTTTTTTAAAATTTTGGACTAGAGTTACGATGATTTTGAGCTCATTAAATTTATTTTTGATTTATTTCGAATGCTTTTCGCATAAAGAAAAAATTGTCAACATTTATATTCATGATATATGAAGTGTGAAATTAGGCATAAACTTTTAACCTTACTTGGGGTATACAGTTTTTACCTTCCTCGATGTGCGTGTTAATTGCATATTTCAATAGTTTATTGTTTAGTGGATGAAGAGATAGAGTTATAAATAATGCGGACATGAAGCGTTTGAGTCTGTTCCGGCTGCTCGCAGCCATGCGTAGGTACAAAGCTGTTGAACATCAAATATTCCTATGGCAGCTTCCTGGTGTCTCGCATTAAAATTATATCCCTCTACTTCACGCTATCTTAATTCTCAATTGCTCATCACTGTAAAACATCCCTCATCACTCTTTTTGATTCGTTAACTTGTTCTCTGTAAGCAACGGTAAAAATAAGCGAGATTTAGTCCTGGAAAATGGAATTTTTATTTATTTTTATGAGCAAAGCGAGTTCAATAACGACTTAAATGATCATGAAATTATTCATGGCCTCAAAGTTTTAGCAATTTCTCGCGAGTAAAGTCTGTTTTTCTTAGTCCATATTTGTTCATTAGAATTCTCATCTAGCAGCAGTGGGTACAGTAAATTCAATAACTAGCTTCGCCAAAACTAAATCGCTTAGAGGCAAAAAAATTAGTGGAAGCTAACGCCAACTGACAAACGCTAACTTTTATCGTCTGAATATAGCTTAGGTTTTGCTTTTCAACTCTAAAACTTTTGAAAACAGACTTAGAAAACAGGAATTTCCATGTTGTAGTTTAAACGCAGAGGCTTTCAAGGTACTCAGAGATCAGATGATGAAGGTATTTGCAAATATTTCCATGACCAAATAAAACTGAACCCGAGCCTTTTAGTCAACTTGTTCTTTATTAACTGTGAAAAAATGGTATGTGGTTTAAAAAGCAATACCATATGTACATAGAGCAGTCATCATGCCAAGGTCAGATAATGATCAAGGTCTGACTAGATCTTTCCCATCACCTCGACGCGATGCTCGTTGCTGTACGTCAACATTAGCCTTACAGTTGAGTTGTGTTAGTGGAGCTAATGTTAGCTGAACTCAATTTAGCAGAAGCTGATTGATCCGCTAATGGTTTCGAAAAGTTACCATAAGTGTTTATTTGATAAACAAAAAATTTGCTTCGCTAATTAGCTGTTAGCGGATTAATGGAGACGTACTCACCCCTGCTACCTATTGTAATATTTGTGCATTACTCATTTAGATTTGCTCTACTAACCTACTTCGTTCGACTTTTTTGATCCCCTCTTCGGCAGACGTTGAAGAAGTATTTCTATTATACATCAGCGTAGTTAGAGAGCTTCGAGCTGTTCATCGCTAATTTGAACGAGCCAATATTTTCTCGCTTGGTTTACAACCAACACTTTTTAGAACTCCGGTCACAATTTTGAAGCCACACTCCTTGTTGAACCACAAAAATTAAACGGTAATAGCGTTTTAGGATGACAAAGTGTAACAATTGTTTTTAAAAGTTTTGTTTATTGTAATTTTTTACTGTTTACTGATAAGTTTTATCTGCTGATTCCCAAAATGTAATTACTTTTTCTGCATCATCGACTGATACAGAAATACGTCGCTTTTCAATGTTAATATTTGGCATTGTTATGTGCTCCGCCACTAAATGTATATCTAATTTTCTTTTTCAGATCAATTAGTGAGTTCTTTACTTTTCGTGATGGCTACTAGAGGATGCAAAAATTCTCCAGATACATTTTGTTATGTGTGTGGTTATTATATTGAAAAAACAGGTATTGCATAAGATCGTGCAAAGTGCCAAAATGTGGATAGCGTACAGGCTCTATTTCGGAATGCCTCTGGGTGATCAGGACAAGCCATAGACCCTTCATATGATATTTGGAAGATGCCGATCTACTCTTGGAGGATGGCTAAGAGGTACAGGGAGGATAATAGCTTTTGCCATTCCTAGAGTATGGAGAGAACCCAAGAACCATCACTAGAACTGTTGCTTTTGTATGATTGATGTGATGAAGTACAGAAAAGTGAAAGAAAGACAAGCTCTTCAGTATCCAGATACACCATCATCTAGACTCTAGAGCACCTGTCCCACGTGATGCTATCTTACCAGTGCCACAGCCACCAGAAAATGTGAGTTAATTCTTATCATACTCTCCAAAGGTCTTACTTTTAATCAGCCTGAATACTAAGTATTTACTATGCATTCATTTTCCCAAATATGTATGGAATACTATTACTATTTATGTTTTTGTTGAAATTACTGTATGTAGTTATTTTCTTCTTCCCAGATGGAAGATGCAATGGATATTTCATCTGAAGGGTCAGCAAGTAGCAAAAGCAGCCAAGAAATGAAGGAGGCTTTCATACCAAGAACAGCTTTGCAACCTCACTTTCCAAATCACTGCGAGCTAGATGATTTAATCAGAGATTTAGGTCTTACTTGGTCAGGAACTGAACTTCTTACATCCAGGCTGAAGGAATCGAATCTACTAGGAGAAGACTGCAAGACATCTGTGTACCGGAAACAACATGAAGAATTTGAGATTTACTACGATATTAGTAATGATCTGTGTTATTGTAAGGATGTTACTGGTTTGTTTACTGCTCTTGGGCTCAAACATGATCTTGCAGAATGGTGACTGTTCATCGATAGTTCAATACGAAGTTTCAAAGTAGTATTGCTCCACAATGAAAATAAACATCCATCTTTGCTTCTTGCACACTCAGTACAAAATAAAAAACTATGATGATGTCAAACAGCTTCTTTACAAAATAAATTATACTGAATTAGAATGGTATGTTTGTGATGGTTTTAAGATGCTTGCCTTCTTGCTTGGCTTGCAAGGGGGATACACAAAGCATTCATATTTTCTTTGCTTGTGGGAGAGCAGAGCTGATGATGACCATTACAAGAAAGTTCATTGAACTTCACGAGTGAAACTGCGTCCAAGAATGTTAAATGTTCTAGGACAGCCTCTAGTAGATTCCAACAAAGTCTTATTACCCACCACTACTTCATATTAAACTAGGGTTGGTTACATAGTTTGTGAAGGCTTTAGATCTTGGAGGAGAAACTTTTCAAGAAATTCGTCTCATGTTTCCAAAGCTATCAGAGGCTAAGATAAAGGGTGGCATAAATATATCAACCTTCAACACAATGTTGAAGTCCGAGAAACTGGAAAAAACGATGACAAAAGTTTGAAAAAAACGCTTGGTGTGCATTTCGTGATGTAGTTCGTGCATTCCTAGGAAATCACAAGGATCCTATTTACAAATAAATGGTAGTAAAGGTTATTGAGAACTTCAGGAAGCTTGGTTGTCGTATGCCATTGAAGGTTGACTTTTTTTGCATTTTCATCTAGATTTCTTCCCCGAAAACTCGGGCGATGTCAGTGAAGAGTATGGTGAGAGATTCCATCAAGACATCGCAACTATGGAAAGAAGATATCAAGGACGGTGGAATACAGCTATGATGGGAGATTATATTTGGTCTCTAGTCAGAAAAGGTACAATTATGGACTCTAGATAATCTCGATCGTCAAAGCACTTCTAATCACAAGAGAAAATTGATCAAAGTATTTACAAAGCAGTATTGTTTCCTTTGTTCTTGCTAACATTGTACTTTTTAGATACCTTTCAATCTATGAAAATATTCTAAATGATCAATAATTATTCTTACGATATTGAAATAGACTGAACCAACATATTGCTGTAAACGAAGGTTGCGTGAATAAAGGAAAATGATGATGTTAAGTCGAAACGAATTTGATTTTTAAATTCAGTAACACAAAATACAAATATAGACATTAAACAATACAAATAAACATAATATGTGTTACACAGTGTAATCACACAATATGCAAGTAAAGCGAATTTTGAAAACAAAGTGCGCACTAGAAACCATGATCTTAAGACCAGTACTAATACTGAATGTTATTTTAATTGAAGGTCACATCTTTACCTACCATTAATCGATACACAAGCGATAGTCTTGTTCTGTTTTCCGCCGGTATCGCATGGACACTGACTTGATCTCGTTTTATACAGCGGATTATAAAAGATTTTGTAGGTTATCCATTACCAATTTTAACGCATTGCACAATTCAGTTCAAGGTGGATGATATGCCATAAATTTAAAATCGGAGATTCTCATATGGACCAATCATTCGTGTCAAAAGACGACGTAAATAATAGAACAAATAAAAAACTTTGCTATTCTGGATTGGTTCATCAATGTCACCTACATATGATACATGAACCGCTACGGAGAATTACGCGGTGTTGAATAAGTGAAACTAAATGGAAA
The DNA here is from genome assembly GCA_006783055.1 of Trinorchestia longiramus. Lineage (NCBI taxonomy): Eukaryota > Metazoa > Arthropoda > Malacostraca > Amphipoda > Talitridae > Trinorchestia > Trinorchestia longiramus. The sequence continues at coordinate 43,705 of VCRD01004293.1, forward strand.
AAAACACCAAGAACTAATTAGCTTCTCCGACAACATCGCTTCTTAAATATATACATTAAAAAAATTGGAAGTTCTGCATCATAGCATTTCAGGCAGTTGTGTGGTGAGATTTTTTATTGTCGGTACCTTGATTTTTACTGGAACTTAATTCTACTGATGATCGTAGAAAATTAATTCAAATGTTTAAAAATAGCATGGCATTATTAAAGTTAAAATACGAATGCAGCCATTTTCAATTTGTGCTGAATCAACAGTGAAAATATATCATAAGAGATGAGAAATTATAGCATGTTCATTGGAGGAGTATAACGTGTTACTGTAATATTATAACATGTTCATCAGAGGAGTATTACGTGTTACTGTAATATTATAACATGTTCATGAGAGGAGTATTACGTGTTACTGTAATATTATAACATGTTCATGAGAGGAGTATTACGTGTTACTGTAATATTATAACATGTTCATGAGAGGAGTATAACGTGTTACTGCAGAACAGGAGAGAAAAGTCATGCTTAAAAGATTTAAACAGCTAGTTGTGAACTTTTAAGCCAGCAGGCAAACTAGGGATGCAACTCATATTTACGAGTCGTTCGCACAGTTTAAGTAGAAAAATAACTAAAGTCTTGTGTAAAATTGTTACGTATACCACTTACAGAAATAACTCAAGATCAATCTCATTTAAGTGATATTGTTTTAAACTTTGCCTCGCTAATACGAAAAAAGTTATAACAAATTTAAAATAGGTAAATACTCTTTGCCCATCTTGCACATAATGTAAATCTTATTTACTATACAACTATAATATAATGGAAAATGTATTGTATTAATTTTATCGGTATAACATTGATGAACATAATTTTATTATGATTAATCAAATATTTCGTCCCGTATTAGAAATGAGGTGACGTTGTATGTGAATATTTTGGTCTCGAGGTTCATCTTCAGTCATCTCCTGAGTTGGCAGAGTCGAGGTAAAATCAACTCCATTTCTACAACTTAAACTTTCGTCCCATGGACAAGCTCATAGACAGAATTACTTACCTTAAGTCTAAATCTTCTTACGTTACTGTCTGGTGAGCTTATAATTATCTCAACATTTTTTCTTGAAGGCCATTTTACGTCGCTTTGCCTCTTTTCGTTAATCCCTCTTCTTTTAGTTTTCAACTGTGCGGCAAATCAACACATTTGAAATCATACATTTCTGTAGGCTTCACGATCATTGTTCTGCTATCAGAAATTTTTATCAGTACATCAGGACAGTTCCACTTCCAGACGTTTTACGCTTGAAAATTTCACTTCCAGCTGTTGTGGTCACGTTAACGTTTAAAACTGGAAAACTGAAATGATTCACATAGAAAGAACATAGCATATATTGTAGACCTTTTTCTCTGATTCATTTCCAATGCTCTGATGAACCTACAGAGCATGTCGTGATAAATCATTGATGGTGTCCGACATACAAGTATCATTAGCAATTTTCATCTTGTCCGTGCTCAGCCAGAATTCAAGGGAACAGAGATGTGAGCAGTCATTCCTATAATTTTATTATCAATCTGCTTGTGTTTTTTGCGTTTATTACTGTGCAGTATTAGGATTAGCGTACGTGCATGCCTTGTGAATTTAATTCATATTGTTAATGAATTGTATTTAACCATGATTTCATTTGCCCTTCCCTACTTCATAACAATAGTTTTCCATGCAGTTCTCTAGCAACCCTTTTTTATTGGAACAATATCATTCTAAAATGATTCATTATCGCATTAAATCAATATTTTGTTTCGATAAAATCTATATGGGGTAAGCTACTATTTAATATCCGTTGGCCCTATTTCAAAAGATAACGTTGGGTTTTACTTCGATTTAAGTTCTACATCTGTCGTTTGATTATATTTTTTTCGACCTACTTTACTGCGTGTTGTAAACTAATTTCAACGCGAACTATTCAAATCTTCTAGCAATAAACTTGTTTGAACATTTATCCCAATTAAACTTATCTACTTGAGCGGTTGTTGTAGTTCATCAATTAATTCTCTCCACTTGAACCTTAAATTATCGTTTGCACTTTATAACTAAAACAATACCATCGTTTTCATCCTTTTATCATAGGAAAATGAAAGAAGTGATCTAAATCTATTCGCACTGCAGATTACGAAACAAGCAGGTTTTGTATTTTGTCTTCTTCAAAACAGTTCCCTTCTGCCCAGTCTAACTTTGCTATCAAATTAAACAGCAATTTTTACAAATTTGAGTAAAGGTACATAAACTATGATACTCACCATAAATCCTATGAACTTTATCCTTTGTAACGATCACACATTCACCCAAATTGTATTCACCAAAGCTGTCCCAGTGAATCAAACTCTATTATGCTAGCAATGTAGAGTTCTTTTTTATTCTCTCTTACAAGTTTTGCAACACCATACTATTTTCCACAGAACATAAACCACTTAAGGAGGAGTCAAATTGTAAGGATTGTAAGTCTCATTGTTGCCCTAAGCTCCTAGTCAAACTTCAGTGACAATAGTTTGCCTCGTTTTCGTTCGCCACACATTCCGTATAAATAATGAGTAAAGCATTGTCTCACAACTCTTCCCACTGTGTCATTGCCAGTCGTAAAGGCTTCAATAAACTGGGTATTAATGTCACTGTGTGGGTGCCCATGTACGAACATATAATTCAGGAAATAACTTTCAACGTTCAGTTCCGCGGAACATGTTCAAATTCATCAAAAGAAATAGGAGTAGAACGTTTACAGAATTAGACAATAAATGAAGACATGTGTTCCCAACATTGGAACTACTTAAATTCCTTGAACTATAAATATGAGCATATTTTCCCGCACTGATAATGAAACCAACCTACGACATAATTTTACGCGCATGCGAGATAATAAATCAAATTCTCTCCGTATTGTTTTTATTAATAGTAATGATACGCAGTTCGAGTTATCTTTCAAAACTTTCAGATATGTTAGTTCATGATGTAAAGATGTAGAACTTGTTCGACGACATCATATCACGTATGTACAGGTAGGGTTAAAGTTTTCTGCTACCTGCTTGTACCGTGTTGCGTCTGATTGTAGTTGATGATATTCCAAGGATTTATTAATCCCCATGTATCAAAAATTTAAGGTTTGACTAATCATTGACTAAAAAATGAAATAATAAATTATTCTCTTACACACAAAATCCATAACGGGAATGGATCAACTATTTATGGTGTTTATTGATTCAAGGAAAAAACGAAGACCTAGAACGACTCGGAAAATCAACGATAGACAACTTTTTTCCAGGATGCAAGTAAAGCTATGAAAATGGTCGTTCGTTTTCATATCGGTAAGGGTGATATGCTAATCTTTGTGTTATGCACAGGCCTGCCTGTAAGCTCTGCTTTAACAACGGAATGTTTTAGAAAACAGCTACTTATTGAAGTGTCATCAGTTGCCTAGGTGTTCGTCGAGTGCCCTGGCCAGTTTAATACTGGTGCTATAAACCTAATTTTTTCCCTTCAAGACTAACTAAAATGTAAGTAGTGGAACGTACCATCGTAAGCATTTCACAGTTCTCCATGATTGATAAAATAAAGAAATATTAACTGATTTCAGTTGTGTGGTGATAGTAGTGATGTGGTGATAGTAGTGTTAAGGCATAGTGATGTTGAATGATGTGAACATGTAAGGATGTAGGAGATACACCATACAGGATGTGGGAAGGTGAATAGGCTTGTGGGGAATGCGAGCAGCTGGGCCATATACCCAGTAAAAGCCAACGGTCATCGTGCAGCATAACCGCATATTCCGGTTCCGTTCCGGAAACCCAACGAAAAGCCAAAAGTTAAGAGGCGTATTTCTAGAAAACACCCGGAGTATATAAGCAGGATTCAAGAAACCAACGGGGTCATTACAGCAAGGCAATAAGTGCGA
>VCRD01004294.1:17918-37823 GCA_006783055.1 Trinorchestia longiramus
TCCCATTCCCTTTTCAGTTTTCTTTGAAGGACTCAACAGAAGTGTGAGGGGTAGTTAAGACCCTTGTCTCCAAAATGGCCAGATAGAAAAGTCCAGGGGATTGAGGTCGGGGCTCCTTGCTGGTCATACATCTTTGGTTAACACGTTGAAGTGGTACGTATGTGGACCTCTTAGGTTAGGTTCTGTAATTTTTTTCAGATCCTTCTAGTGACTATGCGTACAAAGTGAAGATTTATACCATCCAGGCAATCGAAGGCAACGTGTTAAGAAATATGGAATGTTCCTCGGAATCCAGGTTAGGGTTACGTTGCAGCCATGTGATGAGGCTGAATCCTGTTGCAGACTCCATGGTGAACTCTGAAAGTGTTCTGTAGCCCATAGTAACAACTTTGATTCCAAAATAAGAGACATGTACCGTTCCGAGTTTAGTGTGACCTCACAAGGCACAAAAAACAAGCGGAGATCTTCCTGTGGCTATCACAGCTACCCAAACTATGACAGAGCGCGTTTTGACGTCTTGTAACAATCCTACCCTCGACTGAACTTGAGGAACTCCAAACTCTGTCGTTCTGACGGTTCACAAGTTGCTGAATGTTAAAATTTTTCTCATCTGTGAACAACAAGTTTGGGAGCGTGCCTTGAGCTATCTCATTAAGGATGTGACTTCTTTCAGCCCTCATTCTCTCATGATGTTCAGTAAACTCATGACGTTTCATCATTTTGTAAGGTTTCTTTCCCAGATCCTTCTTCAAACCTCTATACATTGAAGTTTTGCAGTTGTCGATGGGATCGACACGCGTTTCGACGCAAATTCTCCAGCGCGTTTTTGATAAGTTTTTTTGGTCCGAAGACTTCGTTTCCATCGTTGTCCTGGTTTATCAGAGGTTGTACTAGTCTCCTTAAACTTTTTAACAATTTTCGAAACAGTTGAACGGTTCATTTAACTTTTTAGCCATTGATACGTTACTCTCGCCTTCTTTGTGGAACTTGATAACGGTATTTCGATCCACAGTCATTATATCAGGTATAAATTTAAAATGTAGACGCTTGAAATAGAAAGATTATTTCACTACCTTCGAAATAATATAAGATTTAAACAATCAAACAGTGGTTTTAAATGATTTATTTAATACGTAAAACTGATTGCCCTGATTCTGAGACACCCTGTGCAGCAGATTTTAAATTTTCACAGGTTATATAATTTTATCCACATATGCAGATAACTATCTAACTTCCTATTGTATCTAACCTATGCTGAACTGACACGGGTAAAGGCACCGCCGAAGAGGTCAGGCCTGATGAGAAAAAAACAGTTTCTGTAATCAAGATTAAACAAATATCACAAACCTAAGATCCAATGTCACAAGGATACCTAATCAGCAGCACTGTTTAGTCTCTCACCGCTTGCGGGGCAGAAGGATACCACACTGAAAACCTAAACGGGAGTAATCGATCAAGAGAATGAAGAAAAAATTGGGTGGAAGAAAGTCAGATCCATCTTCTGACAGTATGTACCCCAAGAAATTCGTAATAACCAGACCTGAAATTAAAACAAAAATACCATAAACATTTTTAAACCCACCGTTAACCACCGTCCTTAAAAGTCGCCGGTTTACAAATAAGAAAACAATGCCAGATGGTTGTATTTCGTATTCGTGCAACTTTAACGCGTTCGTGACATTCTTTTTGACATACTTTTGACATAAGTGACATTCTTTTTATGTGTCACTGCATATTTTTTCGGTGAAATTAAGTGGAACGTCTTGAGTGCTGGTATTTTTCTTGTAAGTACGAGTATACTAGTTTTGATGAAATAAGTTAGATTCGTCCTAATAGGTTGAAGATTGATTTTATATTAATTTTTCCAGTACTTTGCATAAGACCAGAAAAAGACTGATCGGCCTGCGATTTGATGTAGCTTTGTCGCCAGCTTTACGCAACGGTTTGATTATGGAATGTTTCCATTGATCAGAGAATTTGTTTATTGCGATAGAAGTATTGATTATCAAACGAATCCTTGGTGCTGTAATACTAGTCCTGTCATTGATGTATTTTAGGTTTATATTGTCATGTTTGTAACCGAGATCAAAACCTAGGTTGCAACCTAGAGTGTAACCAAGATCTAGTTCGGCATAGTTGTAACGATGAAATTGATTTGATGCAAGGACTCCTATAAACAGGACGTGCACCGCCATGTAGCTGACTACGGTAGCAGAGACCAGTTCACTACGGTCAGTTTGCCCCATCTGTCACAGTGCGAATATTGTCGTAGTCTGTCGCTAGGTTTGAATCGGACATTGTTGTTTGTTTCGAGGCACATTGCTGCATTACTAAGTGGATACTGTTTGTTTACAAAGTTTATTGCTAATTATATGTATTAAAAATGCCGAACAAGTGTGGGGTTGTGTGAACAAATGAAATCCCTCCCAGTATCTTCAATGTGCCTGCTTCATGTCTGCCATCTCCAAAACCTGCACCTCGCCCGGTGAAAGTTGAAGACCAACAACTGAGGTATTTTCTTCGGAAGGATAAGATTACTTCATTTGATGCTTTCAAACCAGAACGTAACCTGCAGAAGCAGTATAAGAACTTGATTATTTCAAGATCGAAAGAAAGGCTTGTGTGTTTGTTCATAAACGGCTACTTCAATGAGTGCAGCCTGTCTGTGATTGTCGAAAACAAGCTCACTTTGTGTTCCCTACTAACGCTCAGTGCGTTCAAGAACGGCATTAGTGTACCACTGTTTAAGACACTTCATCCCAACAATGGTTTGAGATCGTATACTTAGTTCGACGAAACTCTGCGCTTGGCCATACACTCTGACATCCCGTTTGACAAAACGATCCAAAATATGACTTTTCTTCAAGCTCACACATCAGCCTGTCTCCACACCGAGAAGGAGAAAAAGTTGGTATTTTTGACACATCAGTTGGAACTTTAATAACAGAAGCAGTTTTCCATAAATGTTCATTGTTTTGCTCTTCAATCATACCCAAAGTGTAATTATGAACAGCTCAGAGACTTCTTGGTGCTCCCATGCAAACGCAAGCTGCAGTATGTACATCACTTCATCTATTGACAAGGACCAGGTGCTGAGGGAAACATTTGACAAAGTCCAGACACTGCAACTGAAGAATGTGTTTCTCTTGGTAGATGAAGTACAGATTCACCCAACTGTTTAATTTTCTGGTGGGTTGCTGAGTGGCATGGCCGACAACAACCGTGACTGCAAGGCCACTTCTATTCTAATCACTAGGTGATTGCAGTGCCACAGCCAAGCATCCTCTTGACAACGAGCGTACCTGGTTTCTCCTTTTTGACACAGTACATCTGCTAAACAACTGGAGCTAAACAACTGGAGCTACATCTGCTAAACAACTGCATCCGCAACAACTGGATCAGTGAGAAGGGCCAGAAGATCAGTCTTGACAATGAAACACGGCATCATTTGCAGACGTCAAGGAAGTGTACGAGTCAAAGAAAGGCAGTATTCTGACGACGACTACTACACTCACTCAATTTACTGTCAACCCCTTAAATTTACTGTTAACCCCTCAGAGAAAGACTAGCAAAAGAATGCAGTCCTTCTCTAGACCTCTGTCAAGAAGGCCCGGTTGGCTGACTAATCGCTACAGTTTGGTAGGTTTTTGCTTCCATGTCTGTTTGTTTATATGCGTGAATGTTTGTATGTTTGGTTGTTTGCATTGGAAAAGGTTTCACTATAATCAATTTGTAAAGTCTAAAATTGCAGCAACTCGGCTTTCTATTAAGTGGCCACTAAGATCATATAATAATACATGTTAAGTCCGGTTAAAATTGGTATTTCAAGGCATTACAGCGCTTTAAACCATTTAAAATTCACTGTAAAACCTTATTATCGCTGCTATTGCTTGAAATAAATAATTTTTGATCAATTTGTCCGATAGAAAATGTTATGTTACTAAGAATGCAATGGCCTCGACTAGCGTAGTCAGCTATATGGCGGTGCACGTCCTGTTTATAGGAGTCCTTGATTTGATGTTATTTAATTTTTAATTCATGAGAAGTTTATGACAACACAACTAAACAACCATAACAATACAACTGCCGTTGTAACAACAGCCCCTTCTTTGAAATTTGGAGATTCTGAAGGATTTTATCATTATCAGTTCTTGGCCAAGCCCATCATCATAGTTGATGAAACATAACTTTGTTGAAGCCTTCGATGTTTAACAAGTTGGCTCCGAAGTGATACGTATGTGTACCACTTAGGTTAGGTTCTGTAATTTTTCAGATCCTTCTAGTGACCATAAGTACAAAGTGAAGTTTTACACCAATCAGGCAATCGGAGTCAACGTGTTAACACGTTGCCTCCGATTGCCTGATTGGTGTAAAAATTTTTCAGGCAATCGGAGTCAACGTGTTAACACGTTGCCTCCGATTGCCTGATTGGTGTAAAATTTCACTTTGTACGCATAGTCACTAGAAGGATCTGAAAAATTTACAGAACCTAACCTAAGTGGTACACATACGTACCACTTCGGAGTCAACGTGTTAACAGTCTCACATTTTCAATTCGTCTCATGCCCTCGAGTGTCTGCAATTACATAACAGTTTGAGTATATGGACATAAGCACTTGCTTCTCTCATTACCTTGCAGTTGATAGTAAGTTTCCACCTATTTCGGAGTGTGAATTTGGATAGAAGGATAGCTTAGAAGTACCCTCCAATTCTTGGCATTTACTCTGGATGTATTTGCTACGATTCTCATTACCTACATTCTAATCATTATCCTTGTTAATACTCATTTTATCTTCATGAAGTGAATGAAAGTCGGGCCACACTTGTAATCTGTTTGACTTCACCGTTTCCCTTATTTAAAATTCTAAACTCGAAGCTTTACTCTAATTTTATCGATTTCATGAGTGTAATTCTGAACAAACCGGATTAGCATTAGGAAATATTTTTAAATTTAGTCGTAGATCACTTCTCCAAAGTTATTAGAAAATAACTTCTGAACTACATAAATCTGATGTATTATCAAATTCTGAGAAATATTCGTAATTATTAAACTTTCTATAACTTCGGTGGTCGGTTAATAATTTTATTAAAAACTGGCAAAATTTCGGTTAAAATTAACAAAATCTTGGCTTGTGTACTTTTACACCCTTGCCAGACGGTTAACTAGCTGTGGTGGAAGTTTACCGCTTTAGAATAACTTCATGTCGACAAGAGATCTAAGCTGCGGTATTCAAGTTATAACGGGTTCAGAGTGTTGATGCCATTATTAGTGTGAGAGTGAATTCATTGATTGAAACCGAGATTAAATAGTTATTGGAAATAAATATTCATTTACATTGAAAAATTGAATTCGATGGTTTATTTATTCCAGGAAAATGAATACAACGCTCGCACAACAGCTACGTTTTCTAAAAGTCTGAAAAAATTCTGTTACTTTTCCATGTTAACAAAGGCATCGGATGTATTTCTGTGCCATGTTCAAGATTCTCATGATATCCAGTGACAGAATGCTCTCAAAGTGCAGGAAAGTCCCATGTCCTCTCTAAGTCAATGAAAAGTCTATAATTTAATGACATGCTACACCTTGAATGGGGGGGGGAATTTCTCGACTCGTGATTTCTTACCCTTTCGGATTTTTTTGCATGAAATGACCCAGGGTGCACTTTGAGTAATCACTTTAGACGAGCCTGGCACACTGGCAAAACGCTCTGCGATGCCAACCTGATGTTTACACTTTAAGGGGAATTAACAAATTGCCTACGGTTATTCAAATTAAGGTTCAAATAATATACCTAGTGGTANGGGGGGGGGAATTTCTCGACTCGTGATTTCTTACCCTTTCGGATTTTTTTGCATGAAATGACCCAGGGTGCACTTTGAGTAATCACTTTAGACGAGCCTGGCACGCTGGCAAAACGCTCTGCGATGCCAACCTGATGTTTACACTTTAAGGGGAATTAACAAATTGCCTACGGTTATTCAAATTAAGGTTCAAATAATATACCTAGTGGTACACATATCTACCAACACGTACTGAACGTGTTAAAGGCCGCAACAAGGACCCCTCACCTCTATGTTCAAGAATACAGATGCTAGCACAAGTTTCTAGTGGTTAATGTACATCGGGTCAACGTTGCCAGATGTTAAACTGAATTTCTTTAAATAATAAATACATTGATCCTTTTTAAATGATGAAGCACCAGTGTTTACCAATTTATTAACTTGTTAAACGATGTTTACTTTTAAAAGAGCTTTTAACTTTTTTAGAAATTTAGAACATATTTTGTGTCGCATAAAGAGTTCTAACGTATTTTGCTTGTTGTCCCTCATCACCCACAACGTCAATATTTAATTCTTTACTACCCTGAATCACGTGGAATTATGCAAGTTTAAATTTCCTTCGTATGGTCACACACATGCGGTCTTAATTTGCTTGCTACCCTAATTCTCTTCAAACTTAGTCCTACAATTTTGGGAAAATTTCTCCTCGAAGCTCACTGTAGTGGAGTGATTAAGCAGCCTGACGGGTTGTCAGTTTTCTGGTTCACGTCTCCGCACAACGCCCGAATTTTCTCTTGCTTGTGACGCAGGGGACTAGGAAGACTGACCACACTCAAACTTTCAGATCATCGCTACGACTACGTGTCCCTACTTCACGTCACAACATAAAAAGGACGAGGACAGTCTCTCAAAGTATGATCAGTAGTTTCAAGACGTTAGCACTAAGAATTGAAAACACAATGCATATGTGATGTATACCTGATTGGAAGAAAGTTTCTTTCACATTATCTATTTTTCCTATCGAAAATAGTTTTCGCTTAACACCTGTGTCTCCGACTTTTACATAGATCAATTAATACCTTAAAAACATAGATTGATCATTGAAAGCACGTTTCCAGCTATACATCAAAGTTATAAGCTGTGCTAGTACTCACTTCCAAGTGGATTAACTTCAAAACAGTCACAGTATCTGTGACTTCAATAGAATGCATGCTGGATCTAACTATTGTAGGTATGTCATTGCTGCAGGTGAAAAACATATTGAATCAATTAGCATAGTAGATCCTTGAAAGAAGGACTCTCAAAGACGTGATTTTTTTCGAAAACCGGACTCCTAAACAAAGGGAAATCTCTAAACCAGGGGTTTCCATCCTTCTTTTGGCATCTATTTTATTGGCATAGGATGAGAAAGGTTATTAGCATCTACTGAGCTCCGGCATGACCTAGCCCTCAAACAAGAAGTTGTTCACTCAAAATTAGACAAAAATTTTACAGACGAATGTATATTAAAAAATATCGATGTATATGTATTCAAATAAAATGCACACTGTCGGCACAGAGCAACAGTATTTTTAAAAGACTTCCTGTTATGATATAACCTTAAAAAGAGCATGCTCAATAACAGTGACATATGTTATCAACTCGTCAGAATGATAACAATTTAACAAGCAGCCTTTAGTTACAACGATTCAATCGTGAAACAAATTCATTTTTTATGGTCCTCTTTCAACGCAAAAACATAATATTGCTATGTAAGCCAATGATGTTTTTTTACTATTACTGTTTAGAAGTTCTAGAATAAAACTTCGTTAATAAAAATTTGACTTGAAATTAATGCCCTTTTCTTCATGTATACTTTTTTCAAATAGAGTTCAGTGGCAATGATAGCAAGCTAAAATAGTCGATGTTTAATATGGCCGTTTCCGTATAATGGTTATTGGAGTAGCCTAATAGAAGAATAATTGTATGGAACAGGGCTCTTCAAAGTGTGTGTCGCGCGACTATTCAAAAGGGGTCGCGAAATGAAGGATTATACTTTTCTTATTCATGTAATAATGGTATTTCAGAATAAAAAAATATCCTTTTTATACAATAAATAATTAATCAATATTGATAAATCGTGTTATTGTCATTCTTTAACATGAAAACCATTTATAAAATAACACACAAACAATGAAAATGCTGAAACAGCGATGTTCATGAAGACACCCTTTTGCAGGCCGTTAGAAGGACATACGACAAGTGAAGCAATATTTCAAAAAGTAGATGACTTGGGCTAACTGTGTTGGGGTGTGCACCGATGGTGCACCAGCAATGACAGGGAAGAATGTTGGTTTCCACAATATAGTCAGGTCTGTATGCAATGAAGGTATAACCTTCATTCATTGCATGCTTCATCGGGAGGTGCTAGCAACGAAAAAAATTAACGAAGAATTGTGAGCGGTGCTACAAGATTCAGTTAATATAATTAATAACATCAAAACCCGTGCTCCTAATACTCGGCTCTTTACAAATTTGTGCAAAGAAATGGGTTCAGAGTTTGAATCCCTGCTGCTTCACACTGAAATTCGATGGCTTTCAAGAGGTTGGGCTTTCAGAAAGCTGATCGCTTTAAAAAATGAAGTCATGTTATTTTTATCAGGTAACGACTAAGATTTGGTAAAACATTTCCAAAACGACAATTGGCTTTCTAAACTTTATTTATCTGATATTCATGACGGGATTAGTGACCTCGATATACTCTTACAAGGCAAAAATACAAATGTTTTTACATTAACTTCAAAAATTCAAGCTTTCCTGAAGAAAGTCAATGCATGGTTGACGAATGTAAAAAGTAACCCATGTGAGACGTTTCCATGTCTGGAAGAGTTCATCACAGAAAACGAACTAAATTTTGAAATAATCAAACCAATTATAACTAAGCATTTGGCAAGCTTAGGGGAAAGTTTTACAAAATATTTTCTCCAAGAATCAGACATGAGCCGATTTGATTGAATCCAAAATCCATTCGATGGTGAAGTCGAAAAAGTGTGTCATCTCATATTAAAGGCACAGGAAGAATTTGCAGAACTTTCTTCTGATTCTTTTCTAAAAACTATGTTTGCTAAAATGAGTCTAAATTCGTTTTGGGTTAGCATCAAATTGGAATACCCAAACTTGCCACGACTTGCAATGGACACTTTTCTACCTTTAGCCTCAACATATTTATGCGGAAGTGCTTTTTCTGCATTAACTAATCTCAAAACAAAACATCGATCGAGTCTAGGACATATTGATACTATACTTAGACCGATGGTAACAAAAATATTGCCCAGATTTGACCTTCTGTGTAAGAAAATGCAGGCGCATCAATTTCATTAATTAAATATAAGTGATATTATTTAATGTCACCAATAGTATCCATAGATTTCTTGGGTCTACTGTATAAAATACACATTTTATGGAAGATGAAAGTAGTTTTAATTTCTTTGTTAATTCAGGGATATTTCGGGATGAAAAAGAAAGTATTGAATTTCTAGAGACTCTAGACATCGTAAGGAGGTATATTATATGTGACTCATGTGGCTCAAACATGAATATAATTAAAAATTGTCGTAATCACACTGGATATATTTATAGGTGCAGTAACAAATCCTGCTTTTATACCAAAACCCTAATTAAGACTATTTATAACCGACCTCCGAAGATTACAATTTCAAAATTTATTAAAGCTGCCTATATTTAATGCCAAAAGCTCTCGAATTAACAGGTGGTAATTTTAAGCAACATTTCAGAAAAACATATGTACTGTTATGAGATGTTTTTTATATCTTAAAGTGTTAGGTATTCAAATGAGGAAAGATTGGGTGGGGAAGGAATGGTGTTTCACATAGATAAAACCGCTTGTTGCCGACGAAGGATTATATATAACCCCACTTCTGAGGCAAGTTACATTAGAGCAACTAAACGGGTTATTGGAATTATCTCGGAGACAACAGGTGAGGTTAGAATGTCGCTACTGGAGGATCGAATAACGGAAAGTATACACCATTTCATTATGGATAACGCCTTACCTGGATCTATTATACAGAGTGATGGATATCCATCCTATCCTGTGGCTATTAATGAAGCAAATTGTTATCATATTGTAGTTAACCATAATCAGAGGTTTATTAGTGAAGAAGATGTTCATACCAACTCTATTGAGTCTGTATGGGCCCATCTTAACCCATTAATGACGAGCGGTTCCATTTGAAACCACGGGAAAATAATGCATGAATAATTTAACTGCATTATCATGTATCGATTTTAGTGGGTTAATTGGTTCAATACAAAGCTTGTACATTTTCTGAACATGTTTTGTTCTTAAATGTCAGTTACACCATGTTCAGTTGGCTTTGAAGCCACATCAAGTGAACATCTAGTAAATAGTTCTCGTCATTAATGGGTTAAAACTGAGATAAAAAACATGAGAGGGGGTTAAACATGAAAAGCTGTGAGATTTCATATTCGAGTTAATGGTTTTCATAAATTTACTGAAAAAACAAGATCAAACATTAATGAGTTGTTCCTTAAATTATTAGAGTTTTTACTTTTAATACCCTAATATACGCAATCTATTCTTATTTATTGAATACGCTTTACATATTACTTTTTACAATTTTTGAATGTGTGTATTTTATACAGCAAAACCGATTTCTTTATACACATTAACTTTTTCTGCTATATTTACATTTTATTCCCTATTTTACTAAATTTAAAGGGGTAGTAAAAAATAAAATATTTTAACACGTTGACTCCGATTGCCTGATTGGTGTAAAACTTCACTTTGTACGCATAGTCACTAGAAGGATCTGAAAAAATTATAGAACCTAACCTAAGTGGTACACATACGTACCACTTCAGAGTCAACGTGTTAAACGGGGTCGCGGCGGATAAAAGTTTGAAGACTACTGGTATGGAAGATTTAGAGAAACGATATACATGATAGAATTAAGTATTCCAAAACGACAAATAGATTGCAAACGAGGAAAAGAGTGACAAGAGTTATTGATCAAAAATAGTGGGTTAACTGTTGAGGTGATTGGGAAACACGAAATACAAGTAGGCAGCATCTGGCTATAAAAATGATGCCATATGTCAGGGCGAATGCTTTATGGAGACTGATGACTGAATTGACGGAAAGTTACGTTACTAAAGCAAGAGAGCACAAACTGCGTAGCTGTAGAGAACACAAACATTGGGTGCCTGAGACTGAATTGAAGAAACGCTTTGACAGATCTTCAATGTATTACTAAAGACCCAGTTTGTTCAGTAGTCTAGGTGAAAGTTACAGGAACAGTTACTCTGCTGTAGCAAATACATATCAGGTCATGCTGTGAAGTAGTTACAAGGTTCTCGCCAGAAAAGCGAAGATGTTACAGGAAAATTGGGTATACGCATTCATGGACTGAAAATTCAAACTGTTAGCATGAGTTTGAACTCGACTAACTAGTTTTTATTCGCTAATACACACCCACTCACATAGTGTGCTGCGGGGCACAAACGGCTAATCCAACTGTTACAACGTGGGCAGAACTAAATTGCTATGTAATGATCTAGTAAGATTAATCACAAGATCTTCAAGAAATCTTAAAATTGTGTTGAGGGAGACAACCGGCACCTCTATTGTTGTTTAAAGCATCGACTCATTTACATAGTGCCAAGCAAATCCTAACGTTCACGACAAATACGGATATAAACAAGTGTCATGGTATACTAATATGATTTTACTCTCGCTTCAAGAAGGTAGCCAATTATACTACAACTCTTTCTGAAAGAAGCTCCAAGTTCTCCCATTCCTACCACCAGATCGAAAGGGCATGAATACGTAAAACGCACTTGGTATTACTAGCACATTATTTCCCTCACACCGAAACAAACGAAGCAAACTCTATGTATTAAGCTATATTACTAAAGACAGACTATATCGCAGCTAAAGAATTCCGAAACTTTCGATGTGATATTACGTACATAATTACCGTAATAGTGAGTTTTCCCAGAGAAATCTCCTTACCTTTCGGACTTGAATACTTGGGTGGTACACAGATTGAAATCAATTCACTCTACGGGAGTTCAAATAGGGTCAAAAGTAACTTTTTCTTTTACGTAAACTTTAACAGTGACTGAAATCTTTAGCCCACTACCACGTACTCCCTACCTCAGGCACATTACAATCAATCAATCCAGTACTCGACCTGTATTTTCTTTCATTCAGACACGACACGAACCGCAGCCTTTCATCTTTCAACCAAGGATTACCCCTAATAATTCATTAGTTGCCAAGATCATGTACGAGTGCGCCAAATTACAATCGTGCATGTATTTCAATGTCCTAGATAAAAGTCCTAGAACATGGCACTTGCTTACCTTACTAGAACAAGGCACTTGCTTCGGGACATTGAGTACCCATTAAGACTTCTGTTCTCTCGCTCATGACACAAAGAACCGTACAATAGAAACGCTCGCAGCTTGCCTTCTCGAGTAGTTACAATATTGAGCAGTGCCCCATTTGAATGAAAATCTGTTATCTGGCATACTTTGCACCAGTCGATTAAAACGCTTCATGACGGTTGCAGGACTTATTTTATGTATACCACTAACTGTCATTACTACTTGGCAACGATGATTTTGAAGCAAATCTTTAACCAGGAGACAATCCCTGTCATTTTCAGGTAATAAACGATTGAAATACGTACCATTAACGTGGGTTTATCTACGCAGTACGATTAAACACCCAAATAGCTCGAAACAATTGCCATATAGGCCTATATGTAATGCCATATTCCGAGTGTTAGCTAGACGTTAAAATAAACTATGAATACCCCGCAAGCAAAGAATCTGCTGACAGAGTGTATAGAAGATGATCGAATGATCACAGATACTTGAAGACAAGACTATATGTACTCCAAGCTGTACCAATAAAATTCTTTGCAGCAGTAAAAATGAATTTCACAGATACACACATTTCCAGCAAAAAAAAATTCAATCTCCGGAAATCGTAAAAAAATATTTATTGATGAACAGTTTTATAACGAAGTTTTCAACTTTTCCATTACATATCCATTAAGAATATAGATGAATTAACGGACAAGTCGGGCATGAAAAAAATTCTGGGTTTATCTACTAATGTAGTAACTTTGACGTGACATTTTAATAAATATATAACTTCTTTAACTATAATTGGTTAAGATAAAAAGCTTGTTTGTGCACGTATAAAAACTCAAATACTCGAAAAAATACAATATCTATTTTAGATATTTATGCCTTATTTTCTAAAAGTTTAGCTCGAGAATATACAGGCGAGTATGAAGATAGTTAGCGATGAAGAACCCGCTTGTGTTGCAGTTCTCGGTTGATTGATCTTCGAGAGCCATGAACAGTACTTGCTTTATTTTTTCGGACACTGAAATGTACGAAGTATCTATAAACTCTGTCAAGCATTCCCTCACTAAAAATTTAGCCACATTCCCTAAATCGTAGGTCACCACAACTAAATGGTTCTTTGGAGACCTGTTCCCAGATTCTCCTGCTAAACAATACGCACACACCTCGCCTAAAGCTCTCACAGACAGAAGAGCCTTAACTCGAGAAGAATCTCGTTTTACTTTCACAGGCATAAAGATTTGAAGGGCAAGCGGATGGACATCAGATATATAGGCTGGCAGCAGTTTTAGAGAATCTCTGGATACAATTGTCCGCTTGCCAACGTCAATGAAAAGAACATTCAGAAGATTAAGGCCAACGGCGTCGAGAACAACAACTCTGTACAAGTTAGGTGAGGTTACACTGTCCACGTAGTCCATAGGTGAACTGGCCCAATACACATCTCGAGAAGCGATGTGTTCAGGGGCTTGGAGACTTGTCCAGATTTCTTCAAGTGATGAGTTTATAAAAGGTAAAACATCGATATCTTGGTTGGATATCAACCAAAGAGAGAACGACAAAGAGTCGTCTACATCTGTTATACGACCTATGGTAACTCGTTCAATTGAACTTGAACTAATAGATGCTTTTTACAAAACGTGTGCGTAACGTTGTGAATAATTCGTTAGAGGATATGCAGCAAATGTCTTTCGGTTTATATTGAGAAATTCGTCACTAATGCTAGTAGGTGTTATCAAGGCTCTCTCGAGAACAAGCACGTGTGGGTGATTTCAAGTCACAAATTTCATCTTCCTCTGAGATTGGCTACAACGAGGTAACCGATCTCAGAGGACGAGACTTGCGTCCTATTTCGGTAGCTGTTCCCAGTGTTTTGAAGGTGGTTTTGAGAGGATGGGCAGAAGACCCAGAGTAAATGTTAGAGGGAATAATATGACGTCTTTCGAGAGCAAACTTCACTATGGAAAGTATACCAGCATCAGTAGATACTTCGATATCTAAATTAGGATCTTTAAGCTGAGCTACAAAATTCAAAGCCGTACAATTGTTATGATTCGGAGACACGTCCATATCTTTGATAACTAAACGGACACACTGAGATGGCAAAATTGAGAATTTCCGAGGCAGAGGAAATACTCGGAAAGCAAGGACCGTGGCAGTTGAATAATTATCCAAGTCGCACACAACAACATCCATAGAAGAAATTACATCAGATGATAAAACAACTCCTCTGAACCATTGGTGTCCATTTCTGGCTACACAGAACGTGCCAAGCGATGGACATGAAACAAACGGAAAAACACTAGAGAAGTTCCTGTGAGTGGTCAAATTAGTTAATAATGTCCTCAACTCATTGTCATTTCCAAGAAGTCGTCCTACGACCGCACAATCATCATGAACCTCCAGTACCCGAAAAGAAATAATAGTGTCTACCATTACAATAGGTTCTTCAACATGCACAACAGAATCTTTCAGAGTAACAACAGAATTCATGGAAGTAGACAAAAACGTAGAGCAGGGAACTTCAACCGAACTCGTTACATAACCTGTCAGAATGTTGGAAACGCTATCGCTTGCATTATTGGAAGAAGAAAGTTCCATAACTACATCTACAATAGGAACACCACGCACTAATGCCTTTTGACAACATAAACATCATCTTCATTTTGGTGCTTGAGTTCGAGTTGAATGTCTCCAACTTCACAGTTCAACGAAGAGCACGACAGCTGATCTGCTTTCATTCCATTCAAGAACACTCGCTCGATGCCATGTCAAATCAGTCAAATTGTAAACAGTACAAATGCTTTTTACAGCAGGGGGTTTCTTGAAGCATTCTGGCAGATAGCAAATCATGTAGGAATTAAGTTGATCACGGAAACGAGCAGCGTCATAACCATACTCGTTAAGTGTCACATAGAAATGATCGTTCTTGATAACCGTAACACAAGCTGCTAACATTATTCTAAACGGCACTCCCAATGCGGGAATTGTTACAGCATTGCTATCATAAGGAATTACCTCATTTACACCATCCACTGAGTTATCATCAATCATGTTGTTACCACACTCGTAACCTGCCAGACTCGGTATGATGCTCTGACCTTCAACAAACTAGTCACTTATCATTATCTGCACCTCGGGACCTCTTGTGAGGATGACGTTGATGCATGCTGATGGACTTAAGTTGGTGATGACTTTAACAACAGAGGTTCTATCATGATCCGCGCAAGACTCTTCCACATCAAATTCAACTTGCACAGCCTACGCTGGTACAGCCTAATATTCTTTTAACATCGCGAAAATATCAACATTCGAGACAACTTCGTGATTACTGTAATCAAAAACACAACTAGTGACTCTTCACCGAGTCTCGTAAGGAACCTGGTCCTATACCAGCCGTTGTCTACTTTGTAACGAGCAATACAGATCGAGTCGACAACAAAGTGTTTCAGACGTATCATTTTGCCACTACGAGCATAACTTGCTAGGCGCCATGACATTTCATTCCACAGTGCCATGTCGTCCCGAAACTGAATATCCATCAAGAGGTCACACTTCATTTGAGTAATATTCATAGAAAAAATCTCTCCCATCTTCAGAATGCTGGGCATATACGCTCTACTCTGACGCTGTGATTTCAAGGAATGATCTAATATCGCTGCTTCATCATAACTAAATGAATTGTCAACTTCACACTCACTCTCTAAATCCAAATTGCGAATTTTCTTGTTAAGCACATCACTTTCAGGCCCGTGACACGCACAGATTACCGATTCTTTAGTGGCAGGCGCAGAATCAGGTATAGGCAAAACAGAATACACTGGTGGAATGAAATCTGTATCAAATGTTGTATGCCATGGTCGAGAGCTTTCGCAACCCATATACATATGCATCATTCCAAGCTGACATATGTGATGCCTCACCCAAGCTACACTCTTTTCTTCTGGTCGCAACGGATTCTAGAGAAACGGCATCGTCAGTAACATGCTGAGACTCGCATACATACTCACTGATAATCTTCTCGAAGAAATTTCCGTCATCGATGACAATTACAATACAAAGGTTTCTGGGAGCGCAGAAGATTGGAAATTCGTACCTCTATTCTCCGAATTGACGATCTGTAGGTGCCTTTCGCGTTCAGGACTTGCCCGTCGTTTTCCTTCCTCGCGCATCGGTGGTTCCTCAGCATCGTTGTTATTAGTAATTCCAGGCATCCGGCAGCAATTTTCCCTCTCTTTTCGCATGTGCAAATCAGTACTAGAAATGGTGTCGAGATAAAAAGAAAGCCTAGCATTGTGATGAATTTTTTGTCCACATGGAAGTTTCAATTTCAGTGTGTTCTTAGAAACAGCTAGGTCAATGAACTTGCTGTCAACAACAGACTCATCCGCCCAAGCGTTATAATGGTCAGTTTCAACGAGGTTGACAGCTTTCTATTGGCAAGAAGTGGGGTCGACAGCCTCCTCTGCTTGGGAGGCAGTGGGGTCGACAGCCTCCTCTGCTTGGGGGGTAGTGGGGTCGAAAGGTACCTCCGCTAGGGAAGTTGTCTTAACAAGAGCTGAATACGGAGTAACGTATTTTGAAAGGGCTGGGATTGGCTCCTGAAGTGGGAAGTGGAAAAGAACCATAGCGACAGTTCGGCATTGGACTAAGAATAATTTTTTAAGAAAACATAGTATTTTTATAAATAAAAATTTACACAAAATTCACTCAATGCTACAAAAACCTAGTCATAAAAATACCAAGAATTAATTGTATAAAGTACGATTTAATTTGTAACGGGTTGAATTAATACGCATAATTAAAATTAATCGGAGCATAAGCAGCGATGGTAATGCTGCATCTCAATTTTGCTACAGGATTGTTTTTATTTATGAACGACTTTCTTCAAACTGATCGTTCATGAACAGCCATTTCATGCAATCACATGGTTACATTTAGCTATGCATATGTACCATCGTTAATAAGACTAAAAATTTTACTTGCACTTCGAAAATGGTTGTTTTGTGCCAAGCGTTGCATAAACCTGTCCACTCCAATGGTAGTTTTCTTTGGTCTGCCCTCTTTCTTTGTATTAGTTAGTCCACCACTTTTAATATTAAGTTTTGGAACTTTGCTCACAACACTTTTAAAACGATTTATCCATTTAGAAATTAGTCAATTGTATGATTTTTCTTTCGTAATTTCACAATTTCTGCTTCAGCAGTTGCAACAACTGATATTAGCTTTGACATCGGTACACGCGTTGCAGTAATGATAAACAGAACACCGGAGTGAAAATCTCGACACAGATCCCGACACCGAACTTAACCCGAACTTAAAAATTTTGAGATCTCCAGAAAAAATCTTGAAACGAACTGTTTCGTTAATTATTTTCGTCCTATGCATCGTAGAACCTTCATTTTGGTCTCAAATTAAAGCTAATAACCAACTCTCACTGCATGGTTATAAATTAACCCCCCTTGATTGACCACCCGCATGTGGGGGATGCCGTTCCTTGACACTCGTTTTCGAGACCACTAACGATATTTTTACCTTCCGGTCCCAAAAATTATTTCTCACCTATTCATGCCACAAACTTCACTTACATATCAAATTAAAGCCAATAATTTGGATATGTGCAGAGTCTAAATTAAAACATCCTACAATCAACCTTCTTAGCATGCAGCACGTCAATTCTTGACACTCGTTTTCGAGTCCACTAACGATATTTTTACCTTCCGGGCCCAAGAATTATTTCTCATCTATTCATCCCACAAACTTCATTTACATATAAAATTAAAGCTGATAATCTGGACATGTGCAGTGTCTAAATTAAACCCTTCTGCAGTCAATCTTCCTAGCATGGGGCACGTCAATTCTTGGCACTCGTTTTCGAGTCCACAAACGATATTTTTACCTTCCGGTCCTAAGAATTATTTCTCATCTATTCATCCCACAAACTTCATTTACATATCAAATTAAAACTAATAATCTGGACATGAGCAATGTCTAAATTAAAACCTCCTACAATCAACCTTGCTAGCATAGGCCACGCCAATTCTTGACATTCGTTTTCGAGTCCACTAACGATATTTTTACCTTCCGGTTCCAAAAATTATTTCTCATCTATTCATCCCACAAACTTCATTTACATATAAAATTAAAGCTAATAATCTGGACATGTGCAGTGTCTAAATTAAAAAATCCTACTATTGACCTTGCTAGCATAGGCACGCCAATTCTTGGCACTCGTTTTTGAGTCCACAAACGATATTTTTACATTCCGGGCCCAAGAATTATTTCTCATCTATTCATTCCACAAACTTCATTTACATATGAAATTAAAGCTAATAATCTCGATATGAGGCACAGTTATATTCATAATTATATTTACTGTAATGTACTTATAAATCACAGCTGTGGTCAAAATGAACATGTTCAAACATTTTGTTGATATACGAGAAAGTGTTTCACTGAGATACTTACATCATTTCTTCTCCGTGTCTAGCATTGACTGCATGCATGGTGATTCCTGGGAGTAATTTCGCTGGCCCATTTCTTTCCACAGACGTGAAGTGACTATTTCTTTCAATTCCACAATAACTGCCAACTCTTCTCTTTTTTCTCAGGGGATGATGTATGTTGAACGCACTCTGCTTTTGTTAACCCTTCTGCGCGTCTCGCCCATGAGTGGGTCATGTTTTTCAGTGATCACCGGGAGATGTGATCGGCCCACTTCGTGCCCTTCGAGGCACTTGGCGATATGCTGCCAAATCTAATATGTGTCAAATCTTAAGAGCCAAGGATCATCTCCTTCTGCAATGGATGTAGCAAATGCCAGTGCATAGGCTCTGTAACTAGAACCGTCGTCTTGATGCGGTACGGAAATTCAATTTAACTGTATTTTTTGAACGGATTGTTGTTGTTAAGACTAGTAGTTGCAACTCTACGGTATTTTCTAACACGAATTCGCTTACCTCTATTAGACTTGGTCTTCAGCCTGCGTTGCTTCACGTACGGGATGAATGTCCTCTAACCGTGGACGATGCGACATCAAAAACCTTCGACCGTGACACACAACCTCTACTCGCGTGACGATTATCCCTATACTAGTGTTAGTAACTGAATCTACTTAGCCTAATATTTTACGAGTACAGATCTCCACGACAACGTCTACTTCTAACGAACAACCAGCCTGCAACCTGCACCTGAGCCGTTTCTTGCTCCCACAACTACGGTACCGATACACACACGACAGGGCCCAACCCGCAACTGAAGCTGAACCCGCATCACTCCTCACTCAATCCCAGGCGTCGCCGTTGAGGTACCAATTACTAATTTATACATTATGCCACATCTCCACGTGATTTTAAAATCACAATACTTTAGATAAATTACTTACTGCTACATGGTCGACATTTTGCCACGACCTTAACTACCATAATCTATCTACATCTAAATGATAATTTAGACATCTAAACTTTAATGTAGTCGGTGATCCAGGCGAGAGGTCTTCTATCTCTCTTCATCTGCTGTGGTTCATTCTCACCCCCCACTTTGTTCAACTTTCATTTGCTTCTCTTGGACTGATGACAGCCCCCCACCTCTCTCATCCCTAGCTTCTTCGTCTCGGAGTAAAGGAGGAACTACTGAGCGCACGTCAAGTACGTGTCTTGGCACCCCATCCACTTCAATATTATTTGATGAGGTCACTCCTGTTACTACACCTCTACCCCACTG
>VCRD01004296.1:0-17182 GCA_006783055.1 Trinorchestia longiramus
AAACCACCACGTGAGCGAGACGAAGGTAGTTAAAACCACCACGTGAGCGAGACGAAGGTAGTTAAAACCACCACGTGAGCGAGACGAAGGTAGTTAAAACCGCCACGTGAGCGAGACGAAGGTAGTTGTCATAGGAACAAAATAGCGCACATCCAATGAGCACATTGTATTGCATGCGCAATTAACTGTGAACTGTTCTTGCATTTCGGCTGATCTAGGTTGAATAGAATATAAATTTAATCATTAAAAGTGACTAGAATAAAGTAAAAACGTGTCACAATGTAACAAAATAAAACATTAATTTCGAGGGAATTTTGAATCATTCATATTTTTATTTTCATCACAGCATAAATAAAAAATAATTTTTTGAACCGAATTACAAGCAGATTTATTGCTATTTTCAATCGAGCCTCATATCTAATCAAAAAATTTTGATCAGATTTTCAATTTTTATTAAAACCTTCAACGAATTCGATTCAGACAACTGAATTCCCTCAGACCCAGTTTAGAAAGAAACTTGAGACCAAAAAATGCGACCGCCAAGTGGTTAAAAATTTCAACCCCAACGCCCGCACCAGACGAATGAAGTTTGGAGATCGCAATGATATTTGGGCAGGGCTGCATGCACGTGAACTGTACACGTGTACCGTGCACGTGAAGTATGTTTACTAACCGTCCCAGCATCACCCGTCCCAGCATCACCCGTCCCAGCATCAAGCGTCCCAGCATCAAGCGTCCCAGCATCAAGCATCCCAGCATCAAGCGTCCCAGCATCAAGCGTCCCAGCATCAAGCGTCCCAGTATCAACCGTCCCAGCATCAACTGAGCACTAAATGCTGCCATGATTTTTAGTCCACAAATTTCTGGGCAAGGTAGAGTCTAGTATTGTTTTATTTAAAGAAATGCTGTAAATGGAAATGTATATTCAATGACAAGTAAATATTATTCAAACATTATCCCTACGTATTTTCCAAATGTTAGCAATACTATGCAAATATTAGCCAGGCTGTCTCTACGGGACAGAAATTTTAAGTTTAGGAACATCTTAAAATAAATATTTCACTCTCATTAAGGCTATTGTTTTTTAAAGAAACTTTAGAAATTATTATTAATGCAATAATTTAGAATTTCATTAAAAATATGTTGAATCAATATAAACACTTAAAATGTCATTAGAAATACTTTTAAACAATACGAGAATTTAGTATCATTACAAAACTTCCAGTCAATGCAATCATTTACACATTTTTTATACAATACATTGAGGCATTGTATGCCACAAGAGCGAAGATGCCAAAAATAAATTTTGAGTAAAAAACAAACAAAATTTGCAAAATAAGAATTCTCAAATCAATTGGTCTGATTTTGTAGTAGAATGACGCTCGGCTGTGAGATTTCGGTACCATTTAAAACAAACTTTTTAGCTGGAGGCGACTTCGCCCTTGTGGCACGGAGCACCTGAATTAGAGTAGAAAATGCAATTTTCCGTTGAACGCCATTTTATCAGGAGCAAGAAGAAAGTTGCGTGACAGATCAGTCTAAGTTCGCCAAAACTTTACATTGCTTGAGAGGCTGACATAGCAATGCCCTGGTTTGATGTCTAACAGATCTGCTGCACTAGAAATACTAATATTAGACATACTCTAGTTGAAAGAGAAAATTTTACTTCAAAAATAATGCCTGGCTCTCTTGCTCATGCTGTTCACGGCGCAATAAAATGCACCAGACAAATGCGCAGACATTTCGAATAAAACTATACATGCCTCAGATGACAGCAACGCGTCCAAAAAACAGGTAAGTTACTTGACGTACGTTCCGGCAACGCTTGTCTTCTCATACGTACGTAGGCTCTATTCTACCTGTGCAGTAGCATATGTAAGACAAGGGTATAATTATTACTATTAAGAATACGTTTCAATCCTGATTCATGGCGTTTCCAGAACGTAATTTTCGTTTAAATTCGTAGTCATACCATTACACTTCCGCACTGAAATGCCTGTACGTGAACTCAAAAACCTGTGCATGACATTTTAAATATCTGTGCGTGACTAAGGTGCATATTCATCATTTATGCCTTTAGTTTAGACGGCATGGAACTTGGGTAGCAGCCCAAGAATTTACCAACAGCTCGTTACTGTTGCTATATTCTATTCGATTCTTTTTTTCTCTAGCGGTGAGTGAAACACCTTTTTAGTTAATCATGTGGAATGGTGTTACATAGCATCCAAACGAAAATTATTCTATTGTAGGGACGTGTTTTAAGAATAGTTGAAACAATCGCTAAAGGAAAGTTATGCACGGTTTGGATTGTACAATCCGCCCGGAATGTACTGCGATTGCTTCAGACAGCTTCTTGTAACATCGCTATTGCACTAATCGAGTTGAACTCACAGAAGTGCTTTCTAATAAAAATACAAGCCACAAACATCCCAGCATCGCCTCTTACTTTGTTCAACGCTCCTCAGTTTGCCCGAGAAAAGTCTTTAACATGTCTCCGCACAACACTTAATTCAATAACAAAAGTTTTTGTCATAAAAGGAGCGCCTAATGCACCAGTTACAACCCCCTTCGGTGTGAGAAAGAGACGTCGATTTTGCGAAAAAAGAAAGAACCGTCGTGGAGGGAAATCTGTGTGCTGAAAATCCAGTAAGATAGGAATTGAGAAATGGTGATTAATCTTACAAAAATATTGAACCTCAAGGATGAACAATATTCTTTGTTCTGAAGCATTCTATAGAAACTAAGGACAGTACTGAAAGAGTTTCACACAATTCACAGTTGGTATAAGTATTTTACCAACCTATGAACTGAATTATTAATTATGTAAAAGTATTTATGCAATAAGTAGTATAGAAGTAGAATTATTTACAAACATTAATCAGAAATTCATTATTAGTTGACAGATAAAGCCATCGAAGACTTTCTCCGAATATTGCATGTGTTCTACAATATTGCAATCGGTTCTACACAACGATGAGTTTCAGCTGTTTAAATAGGGTTGGGAAGCGGACTAAAGATTACAATTGCCCTTTCAATAAATAAGTGTCAAAAAAAGTCGCAGAGTCACAATCGTTCTTCGACTACACAGATAATTTGTTGAGTCGAGTGACAATTCTTGTGAACAGTAAAATTAAAACAAGTGTGCTAGGATATGGGCATAAAGTACTGCGATGAAGTTCTAACAGTTCATATACCTAAACGCTTCGTAACATCCATCTTAATTGCGTCAACAAATAGAAGTCTCCCGTAATTTCTTCATCTAATGTATCTACATTTAAGACAAGTGAAAAAGTTTCCTTTTTGTAGTTCGAGCGGTAGGACTTCTCGAGTACGCCTAGCTTCCTATTCTAAAAGATCACAACTTGGCTTCTCCGGCTTGCCTCCATAGCTTACTTCTTCCTCCGTAACACAGGCACTGAAGGAGCACTTCGGCGATCGCTCGGAGACTCTCTCTGGTCGGAAACAGTTAATGCATACACTTTTGACGTTGGTCAGAAATAGTTCGTGCAGAGGCAAATACTGTGTAAGAATTTAACTTACACACAATACTTTCAACGGCACACATTGTGCTTTTAAAAAAGTTAATAAACACAAATGCAGCATTAATTTCCCTTACGTTTTCCGGAATATTAATGCCGGAATGTTTTCCCGACTCTGCACTAACTGTTCCCGATCAGAGGGAGTAGTTTACAGCACCTTTACGCCATGAGTACACTACCAGTTTTCATCAATGCACGTTGCGGCAACACAACTTCTTTTTTTCAAAGCGCTTTGCTTTGAAAAGGGGAAATTATGTTGCCGCAACCTGTATAAAACTAGTTATTCTCTTATCATGGGTTGGTCATAAACACAACTGGACGTCGTACGAGCAGCGAGTAACTAACTTCCTAATAAAAGATAGATCCTGGATTCTTATCTTTATATTGTGTGAGCAGAAATATTTTCTTGAGAAGGCTAGTAAATATCGACAATACTGCAGTCAACAGATAATTCAATGCTTAGCTTTACGAGATTAACTCACGGTTTAAAAAAAGTAGAAAACTACGAATTAAATTTATCTCCTAGTTACTAGATATGATTGGCCTAACTTTCAAGAGCTTGTAAAATACCCTGTTCTGTAATAGACTGAGAAAATATAAGTGTCTATTCCAGGAATTTCACCACGAAAATATTGTTAACTTTTACACAAGACTCTCTAACCAATGAGAGATGATTATTCTTTAATTTTTAGTCAACATTCTGCTGAATTTTTCATCTCTCCTCGAGGTGTATATAACAAGAAATAGGGTGTAGCAATTTTATAACTGCCTTTTCCTGGTATGTTACTCTTCCTAAATCTCGTTGTTCGTGTTAATGGTCGTACACATCAATATTTTACTATTTGACAAACATTTTTTTAGGATTTTCACCATACTCTTATGATCTCTTATCATCTAAAATAAAACTGACTCAATAATTTCTCTTTACATTTCAATTTACTAAATAAACTTTGAGAGTCAAACTGAAGAAACATAAAACCACTATCAGAAACGCGCTCAATACGAACAATGTCATATGAATAGAAATGAATGATCCTGTGTAAGCAAATATTGAACACCAAGCTTGTATGGTAACTGGATTATGGTTTGGACGCGTCCTGGGAGTTTGATGTGAAGCTGAAACCAGTGGCACAGAGGCAATGTGACTTGTTTAATTAATAACGAGGCCCATGTATTGACCGCCTGTGACTCTATTCATATCTCTCGCAACAGAAGCTTTTCACTAGATTAACCTATATTTTTTGATGAAGATAATATTTTATTGAAAAAATAGTAATTTTTATGTACATAATTAAACTTTTATTAAGGTTTGTACGTTTTCACGGAGCATGTCATATTTTCATCTCGCAGTATTTTTGCGAGTAATATTCTTTTATGAACGATGACGTGTTTCTATGAGCCGAGTGGCTTGCTGTTGTAACACGAATGAAAATGATACATTATATTGAAGCATGAAATACTATACAAGTGTAGCCTTCACTACGCTCGTAAAAGCAGTCATATGCGAAAGTTAGTAATTTTGTCAGCACAATTACACAGTTAACTAGAAATAGATAGGAAGTAAATTAGGCAGTAAATCTATCTGCATCACGAGCAAGCCTTTATTGCCCATAAATTAGTGGCTGTACTCAATTTGTGCAGGACTCCGCGTTACGCTCAAAGTTTACAAAATTGGCAACAGTTTGTTCAAGTTTTTCACAGTTCAACTTGAGCGAATGAGGTAACGTAGTGGAATGTATTTTCTAGGCACCGGGCATCGAAAGTAAACAAGGAACAAAAAGTGGCAACAGCAGGCAGCTAATGGCACAAAAACTGGCAACAACAAAAGTAAACCAGGTAGAAAAAGTGGCAACCGCAGCAACATAATGCTTCTCGCCCCAGGATCGCTGTGAGCGAGAAGAAGCACTCATCTGGCTTTCAATGAAGGCATCATGATGGCATAGTGAACTCTTACGCATGGACGAAGGGTAGATCATTTCGATAAGTCTCTATTCCAAAGTATATTTGATACATCCTTCCATAATTTCGAAAAAAACGTGTAATTTCGTTTTGTACAGGAACTTCATTACCCATATTTCATTTAACCAAAATTTTGTAAAATATTTTTGTGTTACTAGAATAAGAATGTGCATCGCTGAAAAAAGAATTATTATTGAGGAAACTAAACAGGTACCTCATCAGCGATAAAAATAAAAAGCAGTTGAAAAATTTTCTGTGTGGAAAGTAAACGGCAATTTCGGTGACGTAACGGAATGAAGGAGCAAAATTTTTAAGTATTCTTCGCACACCTAGAAATAAAAACTCTCAATAAACTTTTAAGAATCTTATGCAGAAAAATATTGGAAAATGTGAAATTCAAAGGTGAAGTTGTAGTTTACGGAAAAGTAATTTTCTAAATTATTAAATTCTTTTGATGATTATTTCATTACTGTACATGGCCCAAGATAAAAGATGAATCAAATGTCATAGCTAATACGTCCCAGCGCAGCTCCTACACTAAGCAAAGCACGCTAAGAAATCCCAGAAATAAACCAATTCATTGTGGCCTGAGAAATCGAGGCAATCGTCAGCGGCATGGATTGTAAGTGCAGCTTTAGTCTTTGAAAATTATATACAAATTTAACAATTTCAAAATTACGAAGTAAATTCTGAAAAAAGTAAAGGTTTCGTGTCAAGTTTATGCACATAAAGTTCTAATAATAATCTATAACATATTTTAATGCATCTAGTTCCACGTTAAACAAATTTTATGAAATGTCGGATTATCAACGAAGCGCGTACGATTTCTCGAACATAAGATGAAAGAGAAAAATAATGTTCATGTAAACAATATCGTTCCACCTAAAAGATGTTGGAGGCAATCAACTTCTGCGTTCATCTGTCTTTAAATTGCAACGATCGAGGCTAAATAATACACGTGTAGCGTGGATGGCGTATTACTAAAGAAGGAATGCAATAGCATTTGCAAGAAGATTGGACGCGTTGTACGGGGAACCTTTCATGACATTAAGAGAAAAATCGCGAGCAATGCGAGGAAAAGGAGTTGTCAGTAACTCCTAGAGCATGTTTCACCTGAGGAATTTCATTAATTCTGTTCAGGTTTGAAGATTTCCACCTCCTACTCAAATTCGAATAGTAAATTCATAAACAAATCAATATCAATTAGACAAGATGAGCGCAGTTATGGGAGGAAAACGCGTGGTATTAGCCTACAGAAAGGACATTGTGTTCTAACATGACATTGCCAAGTCTCATGCACATAACTTAAGCCACTTGGCAAAAGTGGTGAGAGTTGAGACTGGGCATGATACTCCATCTCTTATACTCAACAGGCATTGATTCTTCCACTCTAGATCTACTTCGTCCGCTGTAGAAATCTTGCTGGTAGAATATGCAATCCTATAATAGGAAAATAATTGTCAATGTCTTAAAATAAAGGTGACGGAATTTTGGCCATGAGGTTTAATATACCATAGTTGTCCTAGCATTCGGTTGTAACGTTGTTGAACTAGGGATGTACGTCAAAAGGGAGAAAAAAATCAGTCTCTTCATTATGAAATCCTCGGAGGTACTTTCCTGGGAATCCAAAGTTCCATAAAAACGTGCACATCTTGCAGGTAGTCATTTAATTCGATGGGAAATCTAGCACAATCCATGTTGGCTTCAAGTGAAGGAATTTACCTCCTGCAACGACATATCTGACTACCGGTTGACATTTTACTTAAGGTAAAAAATTAGAAAAAGGAATTGCCTATCGGAAGAACTTATCAGACGAACGGTCTGAAGAAAGAAAAGTACCGGAGCCGTTACATATGCCGTAAAAATTATTTGTCTGTCAGTAAACTGCAATTTTCTCGAAATAATTATCTCGAAATCTCATAAGGGCTTGAAGGCCTCAGTGTATCCTCAGTTACTCGTTTATTTCATTCAGAACTCGACAAAGGAACTAGCATTATTTCTGAACGTTCAAGACCCACAAAACAAGTCAGAAGGGATTATTAAAGCTATCTGAATCTCATAAGCAGCAGCGTGTAAAATCTTTACAAATATTAGCGAAGAGCCATCGACTAACAAGTTTGAAGGGCCATCGACTGCCAAATTGTTCGCTTGGTGAGATTTTTCACCTGCGAATATTAGCCGAGGTCAGAGAGTCCAGGCAAAATTCTGCAGTTGTGTACACCGGCAGAATTTAAAAAAAAATTCGTATTGAAACAAAAGCTCTTCAGAACAAAATTATCACCTTTAATTAAAAAGTAGTAGGATGACAAATTGGCGTGTATTTTGGGGGACTTCTGGAAGAATTTGACAAGGGCAGATAAGTATTCATACGGTGAACTAATGCTCCTGCAAAAAACGAATACAACTTTTGTTAATTTTCTTCTAAAAGTTGTAAATAGTTTTTAGGTTTTATAAGATCGGATTACTAGATCTCACAGTTCGAATCAGACACCACTGCCTTGGCATTTCACAACAGATGACATTAAGTTCAATTATGCTTAGAGTTATTATGGAACGCGCCCAACTCAAAAAAACCGAGAACATTGAAGAAAAAGAGAACACGTACCATCAAGGTTCATAGATGGACTAAACACGGTTCACACAACGCGTTAAAAATCAGTTCTGAAACCTCTTTTAAAAACCTTTGGTTGTGTACTCACGTAAACTTGGAGTCTCATACTCGATGTCGATGCTGACACGGTTGCCCGCGTTTCTGAGGAGAGCCACAATCTCCTGGTGAGGGCGGTCCTCCGTAGGGCACCCGTTGACAGCCAGAATGTAGTCACCGACCGCCAGCTTGTCACACCTGTGAGCTGCAGAGCCTGGCCTCAGTCTGGCAATACGAGGTCTGTAGCCCTTGTCGCTTCCACCTGCACGCAATTCAAATTATTAATTCTAATTCATTACTTTTATTAATTTATCGTTAATTTAAGTTTATCGCGAGTTAAATTTCTCGAAATGTTGCTCAATTTTTTCAGGTATTTTTCCAGCCTGAGGATGATGTTTCTAACATCGGAATGTCGCACTTTATAGCCAGATATTACTTTTGATAAAATGATTAGTAATTTTTGAAAATTTTAACACGTAATGCCCTTGGAAAATTGCGTAAGGTTGAGAAATTAGCATAGCAATTCTTAGATTCAATTTTATGCTGGACTACCAATTAACAATATATCTTACCGACTATAAATATTTTCAAACCTTCAAGCTCCGTAACGCCAATCGTATAATTACTTTCGACGTATTGTTCTCCCATGTATGACAAAATATACATAAAAATTTAAAATCTTACACTCCGTACTTGCTCAGCTACCACCACCCGGTATCGAAACTGTTCAAATTAGCAAACAATTTATAAAAACTGATCCTTACTCACACATGTGTATCTCAGTTGTGCATGCTAGTTTTTTTTTCTTTTTGAAAGATGGTGTCAGAAAAATGGGACCTTTAAAGACAATAGCGAATCAACCAACAACAGAGCAAGTTTCATCAAATAGTATGTGATGTGAGCCTAATATCTGATGAACAGACTCGTTGCATAGCAAGTGTGTAAGTGCATATGAACAAAATTTTTGCCTTATCTTGTTCGCTAACTTTATGGTCGGTAGACTTGACGTCCGTCATTTGGTTCCCCCCCCCCCAACACCCGGTAAACTTTAGATCTTGCTCCAATGCAAGATCCAATCCAATACCTAAGAGTATTAGTAGTATTCAAACTACAGTCTTTTAAAAATATATACTTTTTTGGAACATCCTGTACTACACATATCCGGTTGGTTGTCTGAAAGTGTTTCACCGCCATTTTAAATCGTCAGTGTCATGGTTCATTACTGTAATTTTTAGACATCTTTTGCTTAAACCATACATATCTTAACATGGCTCAAATTCCCATTGAAGATGAAGCCATTTCAAACTAAATAAAATTAATCTAATTTTTTATGTTTTCAAGTCACCTTATGCGTATGTTTTCAAGTTTTTAAAAAGCAGAATCCTCGAATTCAGACCTCCTAGTATAACATCAATACACGACTCGTAGTAATATTGTGAATTTTGATCAACTCTCCAATACGATATTGAAATGTTCAGAGATCCTCGGAGTAGGTGCACTACTTCCGCTATCATTTGGAACAATTATTATTAGTTCGCGCCTTCTAGCTGCTCCGTATGGCTCATCCGTCTAACGGACAGCACTTTCGGAGGCATCACCGTGCAACCAAGAGCTGCAAAGGGTTAGAGCGTTCAGCTCTAACCCTTTGCAGCTCTGAGCCATACGGAGCAGCTACAAAAAGTACAAATGTTTCTTCAGTTACATTCGTTTTCATTTTCTGTAAGCGCCCTAAATTATCGAGGTTAATTCTCTTTTCTTGTTAACATTACACTTTTCATAATTCAGGAGAATTACAAAGTTCATTTAAGGTGTTTCAAACTTTTTATTCTGCTTTTTCTCGATGCTATAGTATTTATATTAGAGTTTTGATTTTTGTAGCAGAATAATAGCAATAAATACTTCAGCTTAATTTAACGGTAACTTTAATAATTGTAATATAGAAATATGCTGAAAATAAATTTTGATTCAACGAGAAATTTTACAAAAAAAATTTCATTCAAATATACTGGAGTATCAGAAGACGACAAGTATTAATAATACAAGTAACCGAAGAAGTACTGAACTAGAAGTACCATACGAATTTGCGTTCTGTTTTTTAATACGGGAGTTTTCACGTTTTCTCTAGGCTTGCTTTGAATTGTAAATGGGTAACCAAGCTGTAGCGCAATGGTGATTTAGAACCCTCCACAATCTACGTATGATATTAATTTTTCTATGAAAATTGCAGTCGTTATATCTTTTGGATCGAGTAATTAACAAGAAACTCAACTAGTCATTTGAGCAGATGATATCGTTTACAGTAATTGCTGACAACGCCCAATTCAAGCATATATATTTTACAACAGTAGTATGATTCCATCCAAGTGAATAAACGTTTCTGTAAGTTTTCAAAACATTTTTCCATTACATAACTCGATTCGATTTTTATGTGGTTTTGACACGTCATTTTCAGAATAGTATCGAACTATATTTCTACTTTATTAGTGTACTTTAATACAATAATATTGAATATGTATGACTCGAATATATCAAAGTGGAGAAATGGATATTGAAAATTTTCGAATCACGTTGTATTCTTTTGTTTCAAAGATTATCGGTATATGTATACAAGTTACGTACATACAAATAAATAATGTACATATGCAACATTAATAAAAAAATCTATACGTATATATAATATATAGATATACACACATGCGAGTGAGTTGTTTCGAAGTCAATTCAACGTTCCATAAGTCTTGTTTCGAAGTAAATTGCCGATCATTAGCATAAATTTTTCTTGTAATGAACTAGAAATTTTCCATTTGGTTCAAATCTGATGAATTTTGAGAACACTGTCAAATTATCGTCTATAAATCTCAGCGAAGCCAAATATTGCTTAGTTGCTTTGGCTGAATGAGAAGGTGCATTGTCTTGCATGAACACGATCTTGTTGTTTATTGTTTTCCGGAGTGACGAAGGCTGGTCTTCATGCCAAGGTAAAAGTGTTTGATTCAAAAGTTCACAATATAAAGTTGAGTCAATTTTAACACCACAGGAAATCATAACAGGTCCTATAAGTTGCTAGTCTATTAACTCATACGACCTGTGATGATTTCCTGTGGTACTAAAATGAACTCAGCTTCATATTGTGAACTTTTGAATCAAGCACTTTTACCTTGGCTTGAAAATCAGCCTTCGTCACTCCGGAAAAAGATCGTGTTCATGCAAGACAATGCACCTTCACATTCAGCCAAAACAATTAAGATAATTTGATAGTGGCCTCAAAATTTATCAGATTTCAACCAAATAACAATTTCTGGTCCATCATTACAAAAAAAAATTATGCTGATGATTGGCAATTTACTTCGAAACAAGATTTATGAATGTTATAGTAGTCCCATCGAGTTTGGTGCTATCTGCTTCAATAAAGAAATGAACTGAATCAACAAATGATTTTGTTTTTGAAGTCATGAAGTGTAGGGGACATTAAATTAATAAATAACCTGTACGTTTTGTTAAATATGTTCACTGTTCATTTTAAATATAGATTTATATGTATTACAATGTTAAAGTTTGTTTTTAATCCCTTTCGATGATGAATTCAGTTAAATCATCCTGGACTAACATCGCAGGTAGATAGAAATACCGAATTCTAGGAAAAAGGATTGTGTTTTTCAATATCCATTGTTAGCATTGAAAATAGACCTCTTGAATCCTCGATAAATAGTTATATATATATATATATATATATATAATAAAATATATATATAAAATTGGCCATCTAACATATCCAAAGCTGTTTTTATTGAATATATTATGCGATGATTTCAGATCACTGGAGTTGGACTAATGGCATGGGTTGCACTGTTTGTGAGCTTCTATATCCCATATCCTCCTCTCAAGTGCCATGATAAACACTAAGTATCTTCCACCATGCCATTCCAGATCAAAACGGATCTTCTGTAAAGATACATTCACTTACAATGGGTACAGCAATGCTTTGGGTGACTCGACGTCCATAGTACAATTGAAATATCAACAACGATATTCACTACCTGCGACAGGCACCATCAATCAACATTCTGCTTTATTTTTCCTTCGAGGTCTTAAGGTTTTGGTGGCCTCAAGAGACCGGAGTTTACAAATTTGAAATTATTCAGTGTTACCGGCCCGTCCAATCTACTTATGGTTTAAGCTTCGCTCTATGCCACAAGTAGAATTGGACAACTAAGTACGCGCGCTCCCTCCACCTCAAACTGAGTGTGACGGTCATCGTACGTACAAATAACACTTTACAATCCAACTGAAATTTCAATTTGTGTGACAAGGCCTTCAGTTTACGAACGTAGTACAGGAGTATTGAGTTAAACTCTTTTAAATAACATTTATGATTGAATTATTTATATTAATTACCAACTGTAATGAAAATTAATAAATGATTTCCTTTTATCGAACTTTTAACTTAATGTTGTGAACAAAATTTTTTTATAGATTCTACATACAGTCAAGTCACTTTATGGATAACTAAAATATTTATCGGCTTATGATATGGATTGAATAATTGTCAACAGGCACTACATGGAACAGATTTTCGATTAGATTTTACATTAGAAGTTTTACAAAAACTGAATTAAGTTTTAATGAGTGTATAGTTCATAACTGTCATTTTTATTACAATTATTCAAAAGTTTCTCAAATCACTTGATTCCGTTTTTCTGCAGTGCTAGAGTTTGTAAAGGAGTAACTGAAGAGTTCAGATACACCATACACAATAGCTGCAACGTCAACACTTTCCAATGTTATTAATAGAAATATATTTTCCATTATGTACAAAATAATAAAAGATTTGCGAGCATATAATTTTGGTGAATAAATTTAGAAACTGAAAACGGTAAAACTGACTAAACAGAATAATAAATAGAAGTTATATTTTATTCATGTGTTCAAGTCCTCTAAAATTTTAAAAATTATCTTCAAAATAATTGCTTTGTATTTCGTGGGTGTGATGCTAAAGTAATGTAAATTTAATAAACTCGAAATAAAAGTCGACTTTAACATTTTCGAGCACTCTTGAAATATTCTATACCTATCAGACCGTTCAATAGCAGAAAAAAATCAGTTCAGAATACAAGTTTCATTGATCTGATCAAGTTTGCAGTCAAAATTACACAACCCTAATTAAAGATTGCAGTCATTGATTATGAAGCGTAAACAATTACTATCTACATTTAACTCGTGAATAATATTACAACTCCTTTTTGATACAACACAACGGGATCCCAAGGCATCGACTTTCAAGATGAATGTAGATTGTAGATGTTTCCCGTGAAGGAAAAACTTTTCAGTGAACAAGTTGACAAATAAAAGACTCAAAATTATGCATCCTGGAAATTGTTTCATGATACGTGCTTGTACAGTTGCAGTAACGCAACTTTCTTTTTTAGGGCTAGGTGCTTCGAAAAAAGGAAGTAAAGTTGCTGCACTATGTATAATGATATGAAACAGAGCATCACAGTCCCAGAAAGCTACACAGAAGATGATGTATGGCTTTAGCATCTATAGATGTGTCTTTTCAAATAGCGGTTCATACGTAATTCCTTTGGTCATTTTTTATTACTGCAAGAGTATCCAAAAATGTTTGTTTCAGGTCTTGCCGTCATTCAAGATTGGTTTAAAAGTCGTTGAATTAATTTCAATTGATTTTCAACGTAGCTGCGATAATTGAATTAAATATTCATGTGGACTTTATTTAATAAAGTATCTGAAAAAATTATCCACGTAAACGATGCGCAAAATTTCACACAATAATTAGTCTCCTAGTAAATGAAATACAACGATACATATTTCATATATACCTAAATCAGGGGTCGGCTAGCTTTTTTACCCGTCGACCCCTTAATAGGATATTTGTATCTACATCGACCCCATTCATGCACACACACACACACACACATACGAATAGGTGAAAAAAATATTAAACCATTATTTGCATTTTTGATGACCAAAAATAAAGAGAAATGTTATAAACCCTCGACCCCCAGGAGTCGATATCAACCATTTTGCCGACCCCTGGCCTAGATAATGAAATATTTTAACTAGATACTTAATATTATATGAATTTTTAAATATTGATATATGAATGAAATTTTAAGAATGAAATATTTCATCAACTACTTACTTAATTCAGCGGAATTTAGTGGTAAGTTCCCGTTGATAATTTTATGAATAAAACTCTTTGGTAAATCGTGAAACTTTTCACAACAAATTAGTAATCAGCAAATCATTGAAAATTTGATTATGAAATTAAAGAGTGCTAAACCTGGATGTAGGAGATTATTTTCTAATGCCTGAGAAGCATGTAGATTCAAATGAGCTTTCTTGAAACATATCCGCGAAGAATTAAATTATTAATTATTATGACTTATTTTCTTATTAATAGTACCCAAACCAAATAGTATTAATAGCATCCAAATAGTATAGCATTTTTTTACCCAAACTGGAAATACTACAAACTATATATGTACTAGCGCCCGCTAGCGAAAATTTGACAACGCTAAAATTTATTTTACAAATGTATAAACTAAACTGAGATTTTTGGTTTGCGATATGAATTTAAAAATGCTTAGTTTCAAAGTTTATTGTTTGAACAATACTTATCGTATTTCAGCTTTTAATATTCAAGTAACTAAAATGTGACTGTTATTCCTAATATTTTTTTAATTTTAATATTGCCCGTAAGCCTGTTATCTGCTACAGACATTTGATGGGTTCAGCCGTTTCAAGCAATTCAAGTTCAATTTTACATAGGCTTCAGCTAGTTATATTACTTTGGCATTTTATCCATCGATTTTACCTACCAGGCCTGGTGTTGATCTAGTTGACAATAAAAAAATAGTAACAAATAAATTACACAGCATCGCGTTCATTACTTTAGTTACCAAAGAAATCGTTGAATTTCATTGTGATCCTGCCTGGTTTACTTTTGAGTTTACATAACAAAAAAAAGTTATTAGGAATTAAATATTACTTTCTTTTGTTTACCAATTATTTATATTTCATATTATACGCACTTAAATTTGTCACACAGATTTTTTTACATGTTGAAAATACAACTGTCAATCCAATTTGGTATCACAAAACTCAAACTCAGATGGATTGAAGTGAAATATTTGTACGTGCATATTATACTGAGCAGATCCGAAAGGATGCAAGTCTGTTCAAGTGAAACACATCTAGAGCCTCGGGGTTCTAAATGTCCATTCCTGTTGCCTTGGCCAGAGTAGAAACCGGGTTGCTTGTACAGATACTTCTTGACTTACTTCTCTAGCCAGTTGCTAAACCCCGAATGTATAATAGGTTCAATTAACTTAAGAACCGTGTGATAAGTGTACTGAAGAATCTAGCATTGGTGCACTCTTTTTAGTACAAAACACTGCAAAACCAACGAATTTCCGAACTCGTGTTTGAGGCAATTGTGAGGGGTTGAGCAATTAAGTAAGGGTGCCTTTATACTAGACAGCTCCTGTGAAAATTCCACGATTCAGATTTGCCTAATTTGAAATTATTATAAAGATGAATGTATTAAAGATTTACAACGAATTATTGTGATTGACATGAATACATAAGCTTTTTTTTGCAAACAATGACGTATCAAAACTTCTTATTTCTCCTAAAAGCTCACTAATAAATCTTAGATCTCATTCTATAATATTCTTAATATTAATGACAAATTATCCAAAAAACAAAAAAGGCACGAATGAGTGAAGCTCTTTGGGATTCAAGTTTATTGTCTTTTTATCATGCGTCCCATCGAACTCCAAGCCATCGCCCACTGCACACAAAGGAAAAAATACAGAGTAATCGGCTGTTTTCCTGT
Source organism: Trinorchestia longiramus (assembly GCA_006783055.1). NCBI lineage: Eukaryota > Metazoa > Arthropoda > Malacostraca > Amphipoda > Talitridae > Trinorchestia > Trinorchestia longiramus. The sequence goes on from VCRD01004296.1 coordinate 16,004, forward strand.
TGTAGATGCTCCGATCAACGAATTTAACGCGATTCACCTACCGATTTCAGAGAAAAATATTTTTGCACTGGCTAAGAACATTTGTTTCATTCGAGTTCGTTCGTTCCAAAATAGAACTAAAGTAAGGTATCTCCCTCAGCGAGTTTTTAGCAATCGGCATGCACAGACAGAGGCATGTACAGTTTTTCTTTCAAAATGGACGATTTCATTATATAATATGTAATGTGATATAGGTCCCAGAATGAGCTATTTCACAAGCTCGTTTCATTTGTTATTTTCTACATTTCATCTCGAATCATGAATGAAGTCCACAGGATGTTCAGATTACTTATCTACATGTAAAAGCTTTCAAACTATTTTTCCAATGTCTAATCTTTGCAAGTTTTTCATAACTCTAAAGCTGGTTGTATTTCAATACAGGTCGGTGAAGACGCTCAAAAGGATCCGTTTCTAATGTCTAACTATTTATAACTAACCAGATTTCTATTTAAGCGATCGGGCGCTAGTCATGAGTACACATCATAATATTTATATACATATGTATATTTTGTGTATATTAGCACGTTTATGTATTAATTAGATCAAAGAAAACTACCTGCAGCACAACTAAATAAAGAGAGATATGAAGTGGACGTGTTTGCATAAACTGTCTTCACAGTTCGTGACCATTTCACCCTTTTTGCAATACCGTTTTCTTTGTTAGATTCGAAGAAAATTTACTTGGTGGAAGCAATAACGGAGTAACAATATTAAAGCTATTTAATACAAGCTGTGTGCAGGATCTAAAGTTTGTGAAAATACGCAACATGCGAAATCATCAAAGAAATTCAATTACGAATCAATGACTACTAGATAATGGTGATATATTCACTGTTCGTATCCAGGTAATAGTGAATCGCACTACTCACAATTATTCACAAGGAAATTGCGAAGCACATACCTCTAGAGTCTAGATGATAGTGATGTGCTCTCAACCAAACGATGGTGATGAAACGTTGGTGATGAAACCATGGTGATGTGCTCTCAACCAAGCGATGGCGATGAAACCATGGTGATGTGCTCTCAACCAAGCGATGGTGATGAAACCATGGTGATGTGCTCTCAACCAAGCGATGGTGATGAAACCATGGTGATGTGCTCTCAACCAAGCGATGGTGATGAAACCATGGTGACGTGCTC
>VCRD01004297.1:7539-26139 GCA_006783055.1 Trinorchestia longiramus
ACAACGACACCAACAACGACTACGACACCAATAACGACTACGACACCAACAACTACGACAACGACACCTAGAACGACTACGACACCAACAACGACTACGACACCAACAACGACTACGACACCAACGATTACGACAACGACGTGGCGATAACATCGATATGGCTATATTTGTTAATTATTACGTGTGATGCTATTTTCTCTCCAATTGTACAATATCATAATTCAAATGAACGTTTTTCTTATGCTTCTTCTATCGTTATTTTCCGTTATTCTCTTTACGTTTCATCAATTCTTGTGAATGACATTGTTGAAAAAACAAATAAAACATGATATGATCGCCTTCGGAGGAACCCATACCTCCACATCAAATAATTATAAGTTTCCCATTCATGATGGAAGACGTGAGAAAGAATATTAAACACACACAAAGAAATCAAACGTAATTTATTTTAATAGTTATGAAAATGGGTCAATGGCAGAAGTCTACCGTATAAGGGCAGATAAATTCAACATCCTAATTTGACAGAGAAGTCGGATAAAGAACTGGAATTATAGCGAGGCAAATCTGAGACTATGTTATATTAAAACAGATTCATCGTATCCGTAACAGCTGAATGGTTAGGTACAACACAACTATCAAAATTCAAAGATAAACTTCCAAATTGAAATAACGAAAATTTTCCAGTTGCTGACTACATTTTACTTTAAAATAACATCAATCTAAGCACTTGCAAATCGCTCTGGAGATTCGACACTGATGGCGAGAATTTGAAAATTTAATACAAGTAAGTAACATATTTAGACAATGCCCGCTGTCTTCCTTCCATTAAGGCGCCAAAAAAAACTTAGTTGCCATCCCCCAAGTGATTTGCTACTTCGATCCACGGCACGACATGTTTCCTTGCTATTTGAGCCTCCTAGATGCTGCAAAGTGCGTAAATCTTCCACGAGCATTTCCTCAACGCACACGTGTTGGTTTGCATGCACAATCTACTGCCACCCTTTAGCATGATAGTCTTCATCTGATTCGTGTTAAATGAAGTTAAAATTTCCCCTACCCATTCCCAAGCCACCACCTTACTGTATGTTACGTATATGAGCGTCATGAAGTTACTCTGCAATCCATGTTATCACAATTAAACTGAGTTATTATCCAGTTATCAACCAATGTTACTGTAAACAACTATCATGCAGTTATCATCCAATGTTCCTGACAATAACTAATTTTCATCCATTGTTTCAGATCTTTTTCATACGACCACGAATTAAACTCCTATCTAGTGAAACATTTGCAGAAATAAAAAGTTCATTATTTCAAAATGAAATTAATCTCTGAATTAGCACAAGACTTTTAGATTTGTACGTTTTTTTTGTGTCAGAAATTATTCTCCAGTGAGCACTGATAGCAGCGAACTTTCAATGGAAATCAAACGAGTCAGAACAAAGCTTAGGTTTCAAGCTCAGCAAAATTAGTGAGGCAGAATAACATAATGCATTTAACGTGCAAGATTGGAAGGGGTTTTCAAATACATGAAAATGAGCTGAACAAACATTTATTTCCAATCAAGCTTACATACTGTGTGTCTGAGTAGCAGCTCAAGTGTGTCTGCTCAGCTGCCCGAACATGAAAGTTTTGTGTGAGGATTATGGTGTAAATATTTTTTTAAATTAAAACACAACTAGGAAAAAGAAAGTAAAATGAAAAGATTCCATCTTCCACAATTCCTGAAATTGTGATCGATTCCAACCATACAACAATACAATCCATTCAAATAACTAAATAGTAGGATCGATACAAACGATATACGAGTCAAACAATAAACTTGACAGATTCCTACGATAAACTCGAAAGATTCCTACAATGAACTGAAAACATTCTTACGATAAACTCGAAAGTTTCCTACGATAAACTCGAAAGATTTCTACGATAAACTTGAAAGATTCCTACGATAAACTCGAAAGATTTTGACGATAAGCTCAAAAGATTCCTACGATAAACTCGAAAGATTCCTACGATAAACTCGAAAAATTCTGACGATAAACATAAAAGGTTCCTACGATAAACTTGAAAGATTCCTACGATGAACTCAAAAGATTCTGACGATAAACTCGACAGATTCCTACGACAAACTCGAAAGATTCCTCCGATAAACTTGAAAGATTCCTATGATAAACTCGTATGATAAATCTTCTCTGCTTATCTTGCAAATTATCCGTTTGTGATTAAAATGGCCTTTTTGAGCTTGAAATTACTTTTCTGTGTGGCAGTTAGGCAGGACAAGAAATTACGAGCAATGAATTTGCCATCACTTGTAGATGTAATATATACCTTCGAAAAAAGGAATAGGAGTGTTTTTTTTCGAGCAGTGTGGTTCCATTTACGAGATTGTACAATTTAACCTAAAATTGAGCACTGTGTAGGACTTGACGTAAAAAACCAATTTCAGTTTTATATAGGTAAACTTGTAGGAATCGATCGTATTCTTTTTCTTGGAATCATTGTTATTTATTGTTGGTATTTGTCATGTTTACAGCGTGAAGCCGTCGAGCTCATCGTCAATTCTGACGATGAGCTCGACGGCTTCACGCTGTAACAAACATCTACAAGTGATGGCAAATTCATTGCTCGTAATTTCTTGTCCTGCCTGACTGCCACACAGAAAAGTAATTTCAAGCTCAAAAAGGCCATTTTAATCACAAACGGATAATTTGCAAGATAGGCAGAGAATTCGAAACACAGGTAATTTCAAATTTAAATAAGCAAATGTAGTCTGTCGATAACAATGACCTCATCAGAGGGAGTAACAGGATTGAAATAAATGCTGAAATGTACCAGGTAAACGATTAACTATTCCCAAATAGGCGATAAACCATACCCGAATAAATGATAAACCTTACCAAAATAAACGAAAAACTGTACCCAAATGAACGATACGCTTGACCCATATAAACGATACAACGTACTCATATAAACGACAAACCATGCCCAAATGAACGATAGACCATAACCATACAACCGATAAACCGTACTAATATATAAACGATGAACCATATCCTTATAGATGTCACTACATCGTTCCCTATTCGTAAGAGACGAATAAACCACCTTGCGTACAGGTAAGAGAACCTTATTAATAATGGTGTTAAAATAAACAGACTACTATTATTTTCACGACACGTTTACGTCGAAAAAGTCTCTGATGTTTTCGTACCGGTGATTCAGAGCCTTAGGTGTAGTATGCCGCCAGAGCGACCGACTCCTGAAGTACAGGGTTCAATACTTCTTATTTACTAAAGATTTATTCACAAGAATCGAACTGTAGAAGCGACGAGCTTTTGAGTTTTTATGCGACTAAATGTGTACGAAAAAACTGAGAGCAGTCTCTTTTTATGGGAAATATACGTAGTACCTTCCTTGCTCACCAAGAATCTACATAGGAAAGCGAAAAAGAAAATACTAATGATAATATTAGGGTTGTCCCAAAGTAATTGTGATGTTTCTGCTCTACGAGAAATGAATCATCTAAACACGTCAAAGTTGTGATCAACTCGACGAAAGTTATTGAAAATAGATTAGTTTTGCATCTCTTAAAACTGGTATTGAGTTATTTATAATCACTTCCGTGGTGAACTATTTAGAGCATAAAAACTTTGCAGTGCAACGTAGCCATTCTTGAATTTCGAAAATTAAATGCATTTTGAAAGTAACTACGTTAACTTTACACACTAGAACTAATTTGCAATTAGGTGTAGGTGCATTACACACTAAGCAATTAAATACGTTTATTAGGTTTATCCTGATGCTATGAACTGTCAAAGAGATGCCGCACTGCCACAAGGAGACTGCTCAAATTATCATAGATTTCCAAGTACTAATCTCTTCATGTTTCTCATGTGTTGATGGAAATGGAACAAATTCGAGAATGCTGTGCCGACTGTTCAGGCTGTCACCAGATGCGCTCTCAGGCCTTGAATGCTTTTCTTGGAACGAAACTCCATTGTTACCGAAAATTCTGATTCCCTTGGAACCATATTACTAGGAAATTGCGTTGAAATTTGTGATACTTAATAATAAATAGCCTTGAAACATATGATGTGAATAAAAGGTATCTGAATCTATGATACTAGTAGAGTGCATTTAAATCTACATACAATGCGTGTAAGCAAACCTTGGAATCTATAATACGAGTAAATTGCGTCTGAAATATTCAGGCGTGCGAATAGTCTTGACATTTATGGCAAGAGTAAATAACTGTGAAATGTAAAATAAAAGTAAATTGCATTTGGAACAATGATACGTGTAAACAACATCGGAATCTATGATAAAACGATGCTGCATCTGAATAAATGATAGAGGCAAATTATCTCGAGAAGTTCCCTCGGAATCCATGATGTGAATGAGCCCCCTAAGAATCCATGATACGAAACGATTGCCTCAAAATATATAAGAAAGCGAATCGATTCTAGAATCTTTTATACGAATGGATTTGATTTGGGTCTCTTCCTTTGACGAAGTACCCATTTTGTTTTCGTTTACACCATATGACTCACAAGAAAGTCATTTTTGTACTCGGTTTAGCGCGACTCTATTGACATAACAGATTTGTGTATCTGCCAGAACAGATTATCAAACTGTCTGATGCTTATATATTTTGACGTCAAACTTTCAGTAGTCTGACTATCATACATTGCAGCATATATAATTATAGAAAGGATGGATGCTACGAGTAGGGTCCGCTATGAAGTAAATAACATTCTAAATTTTTCATGTTTTTTTTCATAGCATATAAAACATCTGCACAGGAACTCGAATGCAAACTAGGACATCTTTTATCTGTCAATTTCCAAGAAATGAAGAAAATTTGGAACAAACTGTAAAGATTTTTACTCAGTGGAGGAACTGCTACACAACGGTGGGAGAAGAACATGTGTCGTATCACCGATACGCGTTGCAGTCGCCAGTATAAAGGAACACATTTCAAGGCTCAGTTTATTCATAGGTCGACCAAGGCAAGAAGTCCCACGAAGAACATATTGAGGTGAGTTTTGTGAGTGTATTTTACGAAGTGAATTCACGCTTTTTGTGCAGCTTGAAACGTGTCAAAATGAGTTTGTGAAGAACAGAAGACACTGTTGTGTGAGAGTGTGACGTATAAAAATTGAACAGTAAAGTAGTTCAGTTCTGCTTCTTTTTACGACATTCAATTCTACTGCGATGCACATTATAGGGAAAAACTGAAATAGTCATTTATGCTTAACAATTTGACACAAATTTACGCATAAAATTATTGTACGTCACACACAATTTAAATTCAAAATTTTATAGCAATGCAGCGTGAAGCCATTGAGAAAAACTAATTCTGTCGGCTGTTTCCTACATAGCTTTTTAATTTTCACGATATATCCAAAAGATTATTCTGGCTTGTTTTAAATTACAAAATTTAGATTTGAGCAGGAAAAAGTTAATTAATTGACGTTGCAATTCCTAGTCAAAATTTCAGATTTAGATTTTATTGATTGGAAATTATCTAATACTAAGAATGACCGTCGTGTGTTTATATATTTATTGATTTATTTATATGTTTCATTCAAGGACTACTATAACCAGGACGTGCATCGCTATGTAGCTGACTACGGTAGCGGAGGCCATCGCATTCTTAGTAACATAACATTTTCTATCGGACAAATTGATCAAAATTTACTTCTTTCAAGCAATAGAAGGGATAATAAGGTTTTACAGTGAATTTTAGATGGTTTAAAGCACTGTAATGCTTCGAAATACCAATTTTAACCGAACTTAACATGTATTATTGTATGAGCTTAGTGGCCTCTTCATAGAAAGCCGAGTTGCTTCAGTTTTAGACTTTACAAGTTGATCATAGTTAAACCTTTTCCAACGCAAACAACCAAACATACAAACATTCACGCATATAAACAAACAGACATAGAAGCAAAAATCTACCAAACTGCAGCGTTTAGTCAGCCAACCGGGCCTTCTTGACAGAGGTCTGAAGGACTGCATTCTTCTGCTAGTCTTTCTCTGAGGGGTTGACCGCAAATTTGAGGGGTTGACAGCAAATTGAGTGTGTGTAATTGAGTGTAGTAGTCGTCAGAATACTGCCTTTCTCTGACTTGTACAGTTCCTTGACGTCTGCAAATGATGCCGTGTTTCATTGTCAAGACCGATCTTCTGGCCCTTCTCACTGATCCAGTTGTTGCGATTGTAGTTGTTTAGCAGATGTAGCTCCAGTTGTTTAGCAGATGTACTGTGTCAAAAAGGAGAAACCAGACACGCTCGTTGTCAAGAGGATGCTTGGCTGTGACACTACAATTACCTAGCGATTAGAATCGAAGTGGCCTTGCAGTCTCGGTTGTTCTCGGCCATGCCACTCAGCAACCCACCAGAAATTGAAACAATTGGCGAATCTGTACTTCATCTAACAAGAGAAACACATTCTTCTGTTGCAGTGTCTGGACTTTGTCAAATGTTTCCCTCAGCACCTGGTCCTTGTCAATAGATGAAGTGATGTACTGCAGCTTGCGTTTGCATGGCAGCACCAAAAAGTCTCTGAGCTGTTCATAATTACACTTCGGGTATGGTTGAAGAGCAAAACAATCATTCATGGAAAACTGCTTTTGTGATAAAAGTTCCAACATGCGTCAAAAATACCAACTTCTTTTCCTTCTCGGTGTCGACATAGGCTGACGTGTGAGCTTGAAGGGTGATAACATTTTGGATCGTTTTGTCAAACGGGATGTCATACATAGTTCATTGCCACGCGCACAGTTTCGTTGGACTGCGTATACGATCTCAAACCAGTGTTCGGATGAAGTATCTTAAACAGTGGTACACTAATGCCGTTCTTGAACGCACTGAGCGTTATTAGGGACTACAAAGTGGGCTTGTTTTCGAAAATCACAGACAGGCTGCACTCACTGAAGTTGTCGGTCATGAACAAACACACAAGCCTTTCTTTCGATATTGAAATAATCAAGTTCTTGTACTGCTTCTGCAGGTTACGTTCAGGTTTGAAAGCATCAAATGAAGTAATCTTATCCTTCTGAAGAAAATATCTCAGTTGTTGGTCTTCCACCTTCGCCGGGGGAGATGCAGGTTTTAGAGATGGCAGACATGAAGCAGGCACATTGAAGATACTGGGAGGGATTTCACTTGTTCACACAACCCCACACTTGTTCGGCATTTTTAATACATATAATTAGTAATAAACTTTGTAAACAAATAGTATCCACTTTGAAATGCAGCAATGTGCCTCGAAACAAACAACAATGTCCGATTTAAACTGAGCGACAGACTACGACAATGTTCGCACTGTGACAGATGGGAGTTAACCTTAGGTCAGTAAACTGGCCTCCACTACCGTAGTCAGCTACATGGCGGTGCACGTCCTGGTTATAGTAGTCCTTGGTTTCGTGTCACGCTCTTAAGAATAGATCGGAAGAAATTAGCACTGGCTGTGTTGGTTTCAGTTCACTGGTAAATTAATACACTCATTTTCGCTGTACAAGTGCACTATAATGTCACTTTAAAACAAATTAGAGAGATCCAGAGCCTTATATACTCGAGTCCGTATCGTGGATACCGAGACTCCATTATTTCCAATATTTATGTAGATTACGTTCACCATGGAATATGTGAACAAAGTTTTTCTGTACTTGAAGTCTACCAAACAACAGAGTTCATTATTTAAAACATTTTCGTGACCATCACAGTTATTTACGTTCTCCGTGTTTAAATATTTTGTTGCTTGAAAATTGTCTTTTACAACGTTTTCTGCGAGTAAATATTTTTCATGTAAACGTTCTTCATGTAAATTTAAATGTTCTGCCTTTTTAATGGAAGTGTTCCCCACGTAAATGTGAATATTCTTTACACAAATGCAAATGTTTTTTGTTTGAATATAGATGATCTACATGCATATGTAAATATTCTTTTTGTAAATGTATATGTCATTGATATAGATGTTCTCCACCTAAATGTAAATGTTTTCCGTGTAAATGTAGAAGTTGTCCACGTAAATATAGATTCTCATCATGAATCTCCCTGGTATTGCAAGAGAAATATCCTGGATAGTTTGATAACAACGAGATTTCCAACAGAATTTCTTCTGAATTCTACAAGAATCGCGCCGACGTCATGCAAGCCGGAGCTGTGTGGTGGCCAGTCGTGGTGGTGGTGAGTGTGTGTGTGTGAGTGTGTGTGTGTGTGTGTGTTTGTGTGTGTGTGTGTTTGTGTGTGTGTGTTTGTGTGTGTGTTTGTGTGTGTGTGTGTGTGTTTGTGTGTGTTTGTGTGTGTGTTTGTGTGTGTGTGTGTGTTTGTGTGTGTGTGTGTTTGTGTGTGCTGGGACTGTGTGCTGGGACTGCGTGCTGGGACTGTGTACTGGTGTTGTGTGCTGGGACTGTGTGCTGGGACTGTGAGCTGGGACTGTATGCTAGGACTGTGCGCTGGGACTGTGTACTGGGACTGCGTGCTGGGACTGTGTACTGGTGTTGTGTGCTGGGACTGTGAGCTGGAACTGTATGCTAGGACTGTGCGCTGGGACTGTGTACTGGGACTGTGTACATTCAGTCCAAGTTGCACTCTAAAATGAAGTATAATACATGGCTTTGAGAAGAGACTTAATGTTATGACTCATCTATTTGTATAATAGCCAGTGTATATCCATCTCTTTCTCTCTCTGTTTCTTTATCTGTCTCTTTATCCGTGCGTATCTGTCACATTACTTTCTCTCTATTACTGAAGAAAAATAACTGAACTGAAATCAGAAGGGGTGTACATGTATTTCAAGCTTTTATTGTGGATACTAAAGGTGCTGGATTACTGTAAAATGCACCATTTTTTCCCGCATGTAGCATTCTTTTCCTACACTGCCATGTTGTTGTTCGATAAGATACGCAATGGAAGTTCTGTATATATTGATTAAAAATATTCAGATTCTGATAGTACCACGGATAAAACTGAAAAATGCATTTTATTTCACAGATCCTTAATTTTATTTCTTTTAAACCATGGAATTTCTACAGGAAGTATCTAGTTATAAATAATACTCGCAAAACGCTTTCTGGTGTATTAGTTATGACTTGAATAATGATGGTATGTTGACGTAATGGTGTGTAATTTTATGATTTGTTATAAATAATGGGCGCATGAGAATTGTGGTATATTAGTTATGACTTTTATATTAATGGTATAATGTTGTAATAATGTATTAATGTTATGACTTATTATAAATAATGCATGCATGAGACTTAGTGCATGTTCTGAGTGGTGAATGAGAGAACTTTAGTTTTCTCGTATCAGTGAGTTTTAATAGTTTTTCTAGTTGTCTGTTAACTGTGAGTTTTAATAGTTTTACTAGTTGTCGGCTATCAGTGAGTTTTAATAGTGTTACTAGTTGTCTGCTATAAGTGAGTTTTAACATCCTCACTAACTGTCTGTGATTTAGTTTCACTTGTTTTTCCTTATCATTGAGTTGTAATTTATTCACGGATTTTCTTCCACCAGGTGCTGGCAGCAACAGCTGTGAGGTGAGCTTTCATACGTAGTGTCTCTACTCATGTATGTACGTAGTATGCATACAATATATGCGTCCATGAATAATATACGAGATCTGTCTAAGAACTAGCAGACTTTGAATTTTCATCCCATATCATGAGTTTTGTCCCATATTATGAGATGCATATAAGCACACCAAAACATGTCATTACCGTGTGGCAAAGCTATGAATATCTCATACCCACTACTGCGGTAAGAAGTTTTGACTTGAAGAGATCTTGGCAGGAAATGACCATTCTTGTGAGTCAGTACTAGTAGGAAAGATATGAGGGAGAGTTTGGCACAGGGTGTGCCTAAGTATAAGGGTGAAACGGAAAGGAATACTAGGAGGGGAATATAAATGAGCTCATTGCGCACATGCTTTGAGTGATAGAGGTCTATCCATGGGGTTTGTTTGTGGATGGGATTATATTATCCGTCAGGGCTTTGGATAGTCTCTATAAGGAATTGGGTGTTCATTGTTTTTACACCATTCTAGGGCTAGGTATTTGCCTTGAGAAGCTCTTAGAAAGGACCTTGATGAGGCAGCTCGCATGCTGGTTGTCTATCAGGATTGGCGATTGGAAGTGTGGTATATTATCGTGGTGGTGCCTCACGTATGATGTTGTGCAATCTTGCACTTCTCTACAAGTCACACACACGCTACCAACACCGTCTTCAGCTGGTCTACGTTAGCCAATACATCTAAATAGATCAAGCGGTTCAGCGAGTCGGGAGTAGCCGTCTGCTTGTTAGCCCTTTGTCGACCATAATTAAAACTTACAACCTGTGTTGTGGCTAGCATATCTGATATTTTTTAAACACCATGAGTCATTGATTTTGTGTGTTGCTGTCAAAGAGATCAGAAGTGTTACATTCTTAAATGGCAAAGTACCCACTAAATCAGCTAAGGTTTGTGCTGGTCTACGTAGTGGCAGGCTGGTTCACATTAGCGACTGTTGTCGTATTTGCTACGTTAATGCTACCAGATGATCATGCACTGTGAGAGAATAGAATAGAATAAGGTATTAGGAACGAGTCGTTTTGGCCCATTCTTGGGTCGATAACCAGGTCCCATGCCGTAATTCTAGCCGCCGATAGTCAAGCACAAACAGACCACGGCAGTTGCATGCTTCGAACCCGGGTCTTCTCGCATTGCAAGCATATTCGCTCACCAGTCGACCAAGCTGGCGGTTAATCGAGGTAAAGCGTAATGTAATTGTAAGTCAGGGCTGATGAAAGTGTTACGCCAAATTCAATTGAGTGGTTTCACAATTTATTCAAAGATCAGTCGAAAATGCAATGTCAAATTTGAAACATGCATACTCATATACAATAATTAAAACAAAATTGAATCTCAATCGCATTAATATTTTAACTATATGTGATAGGAAGGAAATTTGGAGCAAATACTTATTGTAAAAATAATACAAATATCCATCAAGAAAATGGTAGATGATAGCAATGAAATCACGAAGCATTTAATGTGTAACTAAAAGTATAGCAAGTTGACGTTGGTTGCGTAGAAAGTTGAATAGATTTGAAGGTTTAAATAGCCTACTACCTTGAATTGTTTAAAACTTATTTCCTAGCGGTAGTAATTATAATTTGTTTTGGTCACTAGAAAGTTAACTAATCAAACTATGGTGCATGGTAAATTCAGACACGTAATATGATGTCAGAAAAACATTTTATAGGACTTTGTTACAGTAGAATTTCATGTGCAGGAGCGAACCAGTGGACCTGGAACCCTATTGTGCAGGCCAGGATGAAGGATACTACTGCGCCACGTGCATGCATTCAGTCTACTGTAAGGATGATGTAACGTCCATCATACAAACTTGCCCTGTTGGAAAAGTAAGTGAGACGCTGCTACTGAGCAAGTGAGTGTGTCTAGCTGTTTATATTGAGTGTGTTTGGCTATTAATGTTGAGTGTGTTTGGCTATTAATGTTGAGTGCGTTTGGCTGTTAATGTTGAGTGTGTCAGGCTGTTAATGTTGAGTGTGTCTGGCTGTTAATATTGAGTGTGTCTGGCTGTTAATATTGAGTGTGTCTGGCTATTAATGTTGAGTGTGTCTGGCTGTTAATGTTAAGTGTGCATGTTAGTCATGAATGTTGAGTGTGCATGTTGGTCGTAAATGTTGTGTGTCTCGGTGTCGAAATGTTGTGTGTCTGTCGTAAATGTTGCGTGTCTGTCGTGAATGTTGTGTGTCTGTCGTGAATGTTGTGTGTCTGACTGCCCTGAATGCTGAGTGGATTATTGGGGGCATGGGGATAAAAAGGTTAATTAATGTTGTGACTGAGAACTTGAAACCTCAACTCTAATGCTAAGATTTAAGGAGCTCAGTTAAGTGTTGAGAGCGCTGAACCAAATTTGGAGAATTCTGCTGAGAATTACTCTCTCGATTTTATGGAGATAGAAATGAAGAGTTCACTAAAAATGCAAGAGCGTTGAAAAGTTTACTCTATTTAGTTGAACAGTTATACAGATACATAGTTAAGCATTTAATTCTGTTTTTGTTGTGTGTTGGCTTCATACTAATGAACTTGTGTGAAAATGTTCATATTCAGGCTAATCAGGTTTCTTTTTTCATACTGATTTCTATGCCTGAGCTTACTGAAGCTTGATTGAATGGCTTTTCTATTTTCTTCAGCAAGGACTTGTAATAGTCGTAGTTTTGTTAGCAACTACAGTTTGATTTGGTTACAAATGCAGGTACCCCAGCAGATCAGTTACAACAGTTTAGTTACAGCAGTAACTTTTTTGTCAAATCATGTTTGAAAGAAATACCGTTCAGACATGAGGAGTCATCATTTCAATTGAAACCAGGTAACAGGGCTTGGAAATAACGCTTATTTTTATCTACTCTACTTAATTATTTTCTAGCAACTGCTTATGCGACGCAATGATTTGATCACATGCTCATGTCTCTATACAGCTAAGCTAAATCAATGTTTGTTCTGGTCTCATATTCTAAAACTTTTCCTCACAAAAAACTAACTTGCAAATCGATAATCACATTCACGTCTTTTAACTCGTAGGTGTGTGATGGAGACCTGGGCTATACCTTCTGCGTTCCAATGGAAGAGGCAACGAAGTGTCAGTGCAACGAATACTCTCAATGTGACGACTACAATCCTATCTACCTGAACAAATGCGACGAGCATGGGATTTATGATGTTCTTGCATGCGATAATGTTGGAGATACATGTAACGTTGGGAAATGCGGACCTGTGGTACCTGGAGTTGACTCTTGTGATGATGATGGGGCCTTAATAGGGGAATGGAACTTTATCACCCCGGATTGCACACAGGGTTTCTATTGCTATGAGGCAGAACCCGAATTTCGAGTTGAGTGTGAGGCTAATGAATATATAGACATCAACGGGGACTGTCAGCCTGCACCACCTAAACCTTGTGCCTCAGGCTGTACAGGAGAGTGTCCAAACAACCTGGATTGTACTAGCTACTACTTCTGTGAAAATGGCCAAGCCACTCATACCATAGAGTGTCGGGACGGTTTCTTCTTTAACCCGAAAGCAGAACCTGTTCCGAAGTGCGAGGAGGGTGCTGAAGAATTCTGTCCTCCATTGACATTCTGCGAATTCAGCGACGGAGGTTTTATTACGCCAAATACGACGACAACAACAATTACGACTACAACAACGCCAACTACGACTACGACTACGACGCCCCCAACTGCACCAGCCTGCACAGCTGATAGTCTCGGCAATTATCCTTCTGGACCCTGCAGCTCATTGTGAGTCCATGAGTGTAGTGTTTCCTATGAGTTCTCCTATGTACTTTAGTATAGACTTGACACTAATTCTGGATTTTTATGTCATGATTTATCATAATGTACCACAATACGAAAAGAATTACATAAATTTCAGCAATAAACTAACACTGAATTGATCTGAGTGAAATGATGACAATCAAGACACAAAAGCAACAACCTAGTTTATGAAACCAAATTTTTATATCTTTTTCAGACATGCAGCTAATCTTTTGGAAGAATTATTGTTGGAGGTCTGAAATAGCATTAAGGTCTTAAATAGTGTTGAGATCTGAAATAGTATTGAGGTCTGAAATAGTGTTTAAGTCTGAAATAGTAATAAATTCCGAAATGTTACGCTTAGGTTAAAAAGTATTCAATACGGTTCGAAAAAACATATATATTTGTGTTTCAACAAATCATGATGAAAATTTCTGAACTTAATCATTCTAAAATGTTGTTTTTATCATTAGGAGTACAGAAATACTCCAAACTATAATAGGAAATCTAGGAAAAATTAGTATAACAAAAATACATATCAACTAAGCTAAAAAGTTTCGAGTATACATGCATCAACATTTTATTATCTGCTTCTTAACCCAGTTTTTATTAAATGTGAGTTGATATTAGACTTTTGAAAATAAAACAGCAATTCAAGAGCATGTTCACAATTTTGAATCATCTGTTCTTGAAGCAGATTGCCATTTAATGCGTGTGCAGAATAGAGTCATCAGTTAGCCAGTAAGCATCAAGCAAAAAGCTCAGTGTGGATCTCTGAGCTCGAATAATCCAAGTTCATGTCGGTGGTAAAGGCTATGAGACAATTGAAAACAAGTTTAAAGGTCATCTTAGGGCATTAGGCTCAATAATTAGAATGTGCTTTTGTCATGTTCTCTCCATCAGCTACTGGTCATGCCCCAACATTCCTTGACTTATGACATGCTCTCTCCGTCAGCTACTGCTCATGCCCCTACATTCCTTGACTTATGTTCTCTCCATCAGCTACTAGTCATGTCCCAACATTCCTTGACTTATGACATGCTCTTTCCATCAGCTACTGGTCATGCCGCTATGTCGGTGGTGGAGACTACGAGGCAGTTTTAATGCAGTGCAACAATGGATTAATCTTCGACACAGATCCCACACTTCCGTACTGCAACCAGCCGGAAAACGTGGCTACTTGCGACAACAACGCTGCAGACTCAAGCTTCCTTTTGCATTGATGAACTTGGTACATTAAGTGAAAATTATCCTAAAAAGAAGGTACCTTTAAGGGTAAAATTGTTATCATGTGTTGGGCAATTATTGTTATCGCGCTAGTTATTCTAAAATGAGAGTTATAGGAAAGGTAATTTGTGGTTGTCGCGTATAGTTGATAAACTTGTTGGAATCGATCGTATTCTTCTATTGCTGTAATCTGTCGCATTCATTGTGGGTATTTGTTGTGATTACTGCAAGAACCTGTTTAGGTAATTCTAGGAGTTAGTTAATTTTACTGCAGGAATCTATCAATTTATTGCAGAAACCTGTCCAGTTTATTGTAGGAATCTACTGAAGTTTTCGCAGAAACCTGTCGAGTTTATTGTAGGAATCTGACAAATTTATTGTAGGAATCTGTCAAGTTTATTGTTCGAATCTTATATATCTTTGTGTTGATCCTATTATTTATTTATTTATTTGAATGGGATGTGCTGTGGTATTGTTAAAATTAGTCAAATTTTCATGAATCGTGGCAGATGGAATTTTTTCGTTTTATTTACTGTATCCTACTTTTGTTTGAATTGAACAAAATATTTAAACCATAATCCTCACACAAAACTTTTATGTTCAGGCAGCTAAGCAGACCCACTTGAGCTGCTACTCAGACCTAATTTCCCTCGGAAATAAATGTTTATTCGCCCAATGTTCATATATTTTAAAACCTCTCCTAATCTTACACGTGGAATACATTATGTTATTACACCTCACTAATTTTGCTTAGCTTGAAACTTAAGCGTTGTTCTGACTTGTTTCATTTCCCGTAAAAGTTTGCTGCTATCCGTGTATGCTGCTCAATAGTTTCTGACACAAAGAACACATAATTCTAAAAGTGTTTTGCTAGTTAAGAGAATAATTCCATTTTGAAGAACGAACTCATTGTATCTACTAATGTTTCACTAAATAGGAGTTGAATTCGTAGTTGTATCAAAAATGGATGATAATTAGTTATTGGCTGAAACGTTGGGTGATAATTAGTTGTCAGTAACATCGGATGATAATTGGATGATAATAACATTCATTTTCCAATATTGTAGTTGTTGTCCGTGATACTCGATCATAACTGAATGATGATTGTTAATATTATTGGGATAAGATGGATTGTAGAGCAAGTAGGTGCAGCTTCATGACGCACATATACGTAACATACAGTGAGGTGGTGGTCTCCTGTTGCTCCATCATATAATTCATATTGCAATTTAATTCTCAGAGGTGAATAAGTGAAAGCCATATGTAGGCCACAAGACTATTGTAAGCTGTATATCTAAAAAAAACTAAAAAAGACCTTTTATTATACAAGATAAGTATTTCATTCTTCTTTCAACTACCCTTCAGAGAATTCAATGAGTGTGTATTGAAATTTCTTGTCTACTGAACAAGAAGCAAAAGAAAAAGAAAACACTAATAATAACACTGGGAAAAAATTTTTAAAAAATTCTGTTGAGTTAAATTTTTATGCTGAATGAAACTAAAAATGGCATGCTGATTCCAAAGTTGTAGTAAGTTTTGTTCCAGAATGTCAAGATTATTCTCCACAGTTTACCCTCCAAATAAGCAAAATTCCCCTGATTCGTGGAATAATACTTGCCAGTTGTTAACGATTGGACACATCAACAGCTACGTTGCACAGACGGCTACTTTTGTTTAGTGATAACATTAAGATTTATCAAGGAAAATGGAAGTAAAAAAGAATATCTTAATCTGCCTTCAGCTATAAGATCAATATCTCATTCAGCTGAAATTCCACTGCCAGTGTTCGAAGAACTACCTCTTCTAGAAAATCTGAGGGATGTTGAAGAAGGCAGTGAAAGTAATGATGCAGATTTTGAAATTCACGAGGATTCAACTCGTAGGGGATTTGATCAGCAAAAGTTGAATAACTTGACACAGGACTTGGATCAAGACTGAATGAGAAAAACTTACTTGGCACGGTTAGAAACCTTGCAAAAATAAAATAAAAATCACTGATTCCTCTCTTAAAATGCTTCAATATCTATCACAACCCGCAATCAACAGTGTGCTGACGTCAACGTTAGAATATCACTTTGTATAGCTATGGTAAATCTATGACAACATCTTTACATGACTCTACTACTGTACTCCATATACAGTAAGTTCACAAATAAACTCTACATAATTTCACTATTGGACTCCCTATACAGTAAGTTCACAAATATATTCAACAAACTCCATAACTGTACTATATATATAAAGTCCACAAATGTACTGCACATTGCTCCATTACTGTGATCTAATCACAGTGAGTTAAAATTAGAATAAAAATGTTAATAATTATAATACCTCAGAGTACAGAATACCTCTTGAACGATAGTTTCATGCTTGATATCAAACCAATATTTCGTTTTAAGTTTAGAACAAATCTTTTTTAGCTGTTCTGAAAGTTTGCTATCACAATCTTTTCCTTGAATTGTGGATCGACCAGTGTTATCGTAAAAATTCAAAATAACTAAAGGATGAACTGGAACTTGAATTGGGCTACGTGACAGCATTTCAATATGATGTGTTATAAGAAAATTCGCAGGCACATTTATCATATATTTTTTGTCTTATGCAGCAATTAAAGGCAATATTGTTCAAAAGTCTGCAAAGCTTATTCCACATGCATAAAATGTTGACATATACTGTATTTCGTTCCAATAATTTGTTATCACGCTCCAATAGCACAACATGAATAAAAAATCCTACAGCATGACAGAATATTCTTATCAGAGTCTCACTGTATGTACATAGTTACAATTTTTAAAGGCAGGATCTTCATCTTCAAGACGAAGCTACACGGGGGTTAAATGAGGAAGACAACTTAAAACATTTGTAACGTAATTCGGACACAAATTAGGACATCGTTTACATCTTCCCAAAAGATAAGCGATTTCGGGTGAAACTGCTAAGATTTTCTCACAGTGAATGAACGTGACAGTGGGAGAAGAACACGTGTCGTATCACTGATACACGTTGCAGTCGCCAGTATAAAGGAGCTCGTTTTACGGCTCAGTTTATTGATATTTCGACCCAGATAAGAAGTACCACGGAGAACACATCGAGGTGAGGTTTGTGAGTGCATTTTACAATGTGAGTTCATGCTCTTTTTACAGCTTGAAACATCTTTAAAATGAGTTTGTGAAAAACGGAGGACACTGAAGTGCCAGAGTGTAAGGTATGAAAACTTGAGCAACAAAGCAGTCTAGTTGTGAGTTTGTTAGAGGTTTCTATTCTGCTGCGATACACACTCCAGGAAAAACTGCAGTGAATGCTTATCTTGACATAACTTTGTGCGTAAAATTTAATGCATGTAGTACAAAACTTAGCTTTCCTGTTAATTTCGGAAGAAATTCAATGGATATAGTTCGAACACCCTCCAGAAAAACTGATTCTGTCCACTGTTTCCTACAAAACTTCTTCATTTTCATAATATATGAAAGCGATTGTTGTAATGTATTCTACATCATGGAAATTAGATCTTGCGAGAGGATCTGGATCAACAGTTAATCTATTAGTAACTATTAGTTACTAATAGACCCACACGTGAAAGTTCACGAGTTCTTTACTGAATTTTTTCGTTTGATTTGCCAGTGGACGCGGGCTTTGCGAAGGAGTTTCCAAATTGAAGGACATGTCTTTGGTATCCACAAACAATGCTTACAATACATGTATACCCTACCGAATTTTCTCCTGTCTAAATTCTTAGGAGCATGATAGAAAGACGAACCGAACGAGCAACAAACTTTGATTATAAGATGTCAGTTATTGAAGTCTACAAAACAAACAAGTTTATAACTTCAAATATTCCAATGTCTATCTTCAAGTTCAATTATTTTTGCTTTTTAATGTCTCTCAATTTAATTTTTTTGTGCTAAAAATTACCGCGTAAAAGGTCCTTTGGGTTTAAATGTGTCCCGTACGGAAATAAATGTTTTGGTGTGAATGTTCTTTATGTAAATATTAATCTACATATATAATAGACAATGTATCTCCATCTCTCTCTCTCTCTCTCTC
>VCRD01004297.1:26212-47573 GCA_006783055.1 Trinorchestia longiramus
CTCTCTCTCTCTCTGTATCTGTATGTATCCGTCCTATTACTTCCTATCTATTACTGAAGAAAAATCATTGAACTGAAATCAGTATGGGTATGCATGTATTATAAATATTGTATTGGGATACAGAGGGCGCCCGATCTCTATAAAATACTCAATTTTTTCTGTTATTATTTTTTTCTCTTACACGACTATGTTATCGGTAGATAAGATACAGAATGAAATCTCTGTATATATTCATGAAAAATATTTAAATTCTGATAGTACCACGGGTAAAACGGAAAAATATATTTATTTCATA
This sequence comes from Trinorchestia longiramus, assembly GCA_006783055.1. Classification (NCBI taxonomy): domain Eukaryota; kingdom Metazoa; phylum Arthropoda; class Malacostraca; order Amphipoda; family Talitridae; genus Trinorchestia; species Trinorchestia longiramus. The sequence continues at coordinate 26,508 of VCRD01004297.1, forward strand.
GTTCTTTAATTTCGTCACTTTTAGATTAAGGAATTTCAACGGGTGCTACCTGGGTCATGTTATCGGTAGATGAGATACAGAATGGAAGTTCTTTATATATTGATGAAAAGTATTTATTTAAAACACAATAATTGATAATAAATTTTTAATATGTTAGTCTTTATAATAATTACAAATTATTCAAATCTAAATAGTGGAATTTCCACGGGAACTGTCTAGTGTTCTCATAATAGACAGACCTGTTCTCCAAACAAATATAAATATTTTCTGTGTAAATGTTCTCCAAGTGAATGTAACTGTTCTCCATGTAAATGTAAAAATATTCTCGATGTGAATGTTGATGTCCGCCGTGTGAATGCAACTGTACAACGTCTTAATATTAATGTTTTTCGTATAAATATAAATATTCTCTATGCAAATGTAGATGTTCTCCATCTAACTCTAAGTACTCTCCATGCAAATGTAAATGTTCACGTTACAATCAGTACTGTCATAGGAAATTTAGGAATCATTAGAAGAGGTTAAAGAATTTTTGCATCGTGATGATAACAAACGCATTGTACAGGTAGCTAGTTTTAAATAAATTTATAGCTTCGAATTATTTTACTTCCATCAATTCCAATATTTAATAATAATATTTCTCCCATAATGTGTCAAGAGTTTTATCAAAATATAATTTTGATAATTCAGATTGAATCTTGTTAAATTAAATTTTTGTCATGGTGTTTAAAGAGTTAAATTGAGGACTCAAAATTTGTGATTTTAAATTTGAGATCAAATTTCTAAACAGTACTTCTCTTTACTAGCTGCTACCCTCTTTTGTAGTTGCTACCCTCTTTAGTAGCTGCTACCCTCTTTAGTAGTTGCTACCCTCTTTAGTAGCTGCTACCCTCTTTACTAGCTACTACCCTCTTTACTAGTTGCTACCCTCTTTACTAGCTACTACCCTCTTTACTAGCTGCTACCCTCTTTACTAGGTGCTACCCTCTTTATTAGCTGCTACCCTCTTTACTAGCTACTACCCACTTTACTAGCTGCTACACCTGTATAATAAAAATATAACTTTATTTATCCAACACACGTATACACACGCTTTTATCATACCGAGGATATCGAAAACATCGTGATAGTGGATAACACAGATATCTTTATCATGAATTTCCCTGATATTGTATTACAAAAATATCCCTGATGTTGCATGATAACACGGAGATTTCCAACAGAATTTATGCTGAATTCTACGAGAATTGCACCGACGCCATGCAAGCAGGAGCTGCGTGGTGGCCAGTCGTGGTGGTGGTGAGTGTGTGTGAGTGTGTGTGCTGTTACTGTGTGCTGGGACTGTGTGCTGGGACTGTGTGCTGGAATGTGCGCTAGTACAGTAAAGACTAGTAGGAGCGTTTGCAATTTTGACGTCATGGAATTATGCGAGGGGTGAGGGGGGTCTCAGTGACGTACACGCAAGTCAACCAATCATGGCGCACAAGTCAGGCCAACGGTCACTTTGTCAAATTTATGCTGATTTCAAAGCAATAAAAAACAATGGGAAACAGCTTGAAACAATGGTCCAATGCTGGTCGGTGCATTTGCTACTACATAAATACATATAATTTAGATAAGAATTACGAGATGTAATAAAGTGTAGAGATAGAATTAAACAAACAATGCACATGCGCATAACAAAATTATTAGGAATATCTTATTTTTCTCTTTAATTTGATTGTAGCTCCGCTTCTACCATTGAAATTCCATTTTCATACTCACAATGTTAATATTGAATAAGACACTCTGGGATGCTCATGCATAATAGAAGGTGCAAAAATAAATTCATCAGTCGCGATATTCACTATGAGAATACGATGAATTAAAACCAAAAACTTATAATTTTCACATTACAGAGAAGTGTATAATTTTCTAGATCGAGTAACACAAAGGGGAGTTTTAGTCCAACAAGTTGAATTTTGTCATATTTCAATTATTTTTATTTCAAACTACGTAACAGAGAAGTCATATGTACTTGTTCCATAAATGTTATTATTAAGTGAGGTTCATGAATACTATATTAGACGGGCTTGTTAATTTTGACATTGAACCTCCGAGGCCCACTTCGTTGTGCTAGTGTTAAAATGGTTTAAACGTCGCGTGAGACTATAGCTCCAGTGGCCGAGTGGATAAAGGATTGGAAGTAAAGTTCAATTATATGTAGGTCGTACGTTCGACCCCAGCCGTGCCCGTCGGTGTTTTCTATCACCTCGGCGTTTGAAGCCGAAGCCCCACCCCTTCAAAAATTTACCAATCAGCGCCAAGATACAATTATTACGTCATGGATCACGTTCCCGCCTGAAAACCGTTGTTGGAGTAGTCATTGCCAACTCCCCCATATGATTGTACTTCTCTTTACTGTACTGTGGTGTGCTAGGACTGTGTGCTGGGACTGTGTACATATGTACAGTCCAAGTTGCTCTCTAAAATTAAATATGGTACATGATATTAGACAGGCAATTAACGTTATGACTCAATATGATAAAAACGCGCATGAGACTTTGCAGCATGTGCTGAATAGTGAATGCGAAAAAACTTTAACTTTCTCATATCACTGAGTTGCAATAGTTTTGCTAGTCTTCTGTTATCAGTGAGTTTAAATAGTCATACTAGTTGTCTGTTCACAGCGAGTTGTAATAGTCCTACTAGTTGTCTGTTATCAGTGAGTATTAATAGCCTTACTAGTTATCTGTCGTTTATAATAGTTTCACATATTTTTCCTTATCATTGAGTTGTAATTTTTCGCGGGTTTTCTTCCGTCAGGTGCTGGCAGCAACAGCTGTGAGGTGAGCTCTCATGCGTCGTGTCTCTACTCATGTATGTACGTATGTATGCATACAATATATGCGTCCATGAATAATATACGAGATCTGTCTAAGAACTAGCAGACTTCGAATTTTTCTGCGCATTGTACACAGCAGAAGGAAACTGCTTAATGCACATGCTTGAATTTTTTCCTGTCCAGCCTCAGACACCTTTTTGCACCGAGCCGGAGCTCAATATCGTTTTTGTAGGAACAGACGATTGAGTATCTTTTTTGCTGCCCTACTCAGAGTGAGCGTCTGAGGGAGAGAGAACCAACAGGATAATGATCCAGGAAAATGTTTCGTCTCATATATGAGATGAATTAAAACACACTAAAACATGGCATGACAATGTAGCAAAGTTATGAATAACTCTTTGCCACCTCTGCGGTAAAAGGTTTTGACCAGAGGAAATCTTGGCAGGAAGTGACCATTTCAAGGCTCTGCATCAACCTTATAAAGCTTAAACTCTTATATGGTAAAACACTCTCTAAGTTGGCTAAATTTTGTGCAGGTTTACATAGTAGCACGCTGGTTTACATTGGCAACTGTTGTCGTATTTAGTACGTTAGGGCTACATGATGACCGTGTACTGTGAGAGGTAAAGCGTGATTTAATTGTAGGTCAGTTAGGGCCAATGCAGATGTTATACCAAGTTCAAAACAGGATTCTCACAATTCATTCAAAGATCAGTAGAAAATTTAATGCAATTTTAAGTACACAAACATTTATATATAAATATATACTTAATTAAATAACAATTGCATTTGTGTTTTTGCTATGCATGTTCAAACAAATTTGTAACAAATACTAGGAGTATAAATAATACAAAACTTTGATAGAAACATAAATGAAATTAATGAAATCACGAAGCATTAAATCTGGAACTTAAGAATTAGCTAGTTGACGTTGCTAGCGTAAAAAGTCAGATACATTTGGATGTGTAAATAACGTAAGAGCTAGAATCGTTTAAAACTTATTTTCAAGCAGTAATAATTGTAGTTCATATTGGTCACTACAAGGTTAACCCATCAAACTAATGAAGAGTGCGTGGCAAATTCAGACACATAATTTGATGTTAGAAACAAATTTTAAGAAGACTTTGTTACAGTAGAATTTCGTGCGCAGGAGCGAACCAGTGGACCTGGAACCCTATTGTGCAGACCAGGATGAAGGATACTACTGCGCCACGTGCATGCATTCAGTCTACTGTGATGAAGGAGTAACGTTCGTCCTACAATTTTGCTCCTTCGGAGAGGTAAGTGAGACGTGTTTCCCGCACCACTGCTACTGAACAGGTGCGTCAGTCTGATTGTTGTTGATGTTGAGTGCGTCTGGCTGATCATTTTGAGTGAGCATGTTGGTCGTGAATGTTGAATGTGACTGGTCGTTGTTATTGTTGATTGTGTCTAGTTGTCGTAAACATTACCTGTGTTTAGTGGTCGTTAATGTTGAGTGTTAATGTAGAGATTTAATTTGAGTGTAGAGATTTAATGTAGGTATGAGTATTGTTGTTTTCTGCTGGTGTGATTGTACACATCCAGTTAACTGGCTTATCACGCACAGGCACAGAGTCATCACTTTTCTTGTCACACACAGGCCCACGATCATCATTTCTTTGATGCGCAATAAAATCCTGCCTCACAATTTTATGAGTATTGGGTGATTTTATCCTTGTTTCTCTTACACATACGTACAGTAATGCTCAGAATGTGAGGTGATGGTCGCATCAATTCGAGTTACTGAAACAACCATTCATCGACAGAGTTTTAAAAAAGCTAATTGATAATGACGCTGAGAACTTGAAACCTCAATTCTATTGAGAGTGGCTAGAGTGCTCAGTTAAAAGTTACAAGCATTGAAACAGAGTCAAATATATAAATTGAGAGTTGTGCTAATTCAGTTATTCTCAAACACGGTGCCGCGGCACACTAGTGTGCCGTGAGACCAAATTTAGTGTGCCGCGAAACGAGAAGACGTCACAAAAATCTACGTGTTCCTTTCAAAAAGTTTAAACTAATTTCCTCCCAAATCCCAAAGAATGTAAATTATTATTCAAAATGTTAAATTTTAGTGAGGTAAAAGTTCAGGTTAAGCACCACAAGCAGTGTTACGAACACTAAATTGTACCGTAGTTATTGCAAAACAGTGTGGAGCTCAGATGGCACTTTATTATCAGAATTATGTGAAACTCATTCAATTATAACCTTCATCTCGAGAACAAATTGAGAACTTTATTTTCTTCGATATACGAGCTTTTTGTTCATGCTATGTCAATAATTTTCGTTTAACTTTGATTAAATTCAGATTTCTTGCTTGCTATCATTTTACTTCACTATCGAGGGGCCATATATACGGCCATAAAAGCCATATATTATGAATATCGCAAGTTCGAAAAATTTTGAATGTTTCTCCTACCATTTTTTAAAACTGAACGAAACAATATGAGTGCTGGCACAGCGGCGTGACTGCCACCATTGTGCTGCCACTTAATTAGTTTATCACTGCCTGTTATGGAATACGTGAGTGACAGTGTGTGTTAACAGTTTTATAATATAACTTCCTTTCTCAATAACAATGGATAAGTTCATAAAAGAAAAGTACTAAGTGACGATTGTGAATCCACTAACAGCAAGCAAATGACAAAACCCGTCAACTCTAGCAGAAAAAAGGTAAAGTTCACCATGATTGAAGATACAAGGATGAATATTTGCAGTTAGGATTTTCTTGGACTGGATCAGTTGAACGGTCAAGTCCATTATGTGTTGTTTGTGGTGATACGTTGTCCAATGAATCGATGGTGATGAGTAAATTAGAAAGACATTTCACTACTAAACATACCTATCTCAAAAATAAATATGTTAGCTATTTTCAAAGATTGTTAGATCAGCAAACAAAGCAACAAAGCCTTTTTCAAAAAACTTTGAACATATCAAAAAAAATTCAATTTGCTTTCATCGATGTGGCAGAACTGATAGCAGTGAAATCTAAACCTCATATTCTTGCTGAGTCAGTTATTTTGCCCGCTTGTCGGAAGATGGTTAAATGCATGTCAGGAGAAAAAGCTGAGACGGAAATAAAAAATACCCCTGTCAAATGATGCAATAAGGAGAATTTCAGATTGATCAACGAATATTGAGACTAAAGTACAGAGCTTAATGAAAGTATCAAAATTTGCCTTAATAGTTGATGAACCAACTGACATCAGGAACAGTGCTCAGTTGCTTGTATTTGTGAGTTTCATTCATGGAGATGAAATCATCAATCAGTTTTTGTGCTGTAAGGAGATGCAAACAACTTGCAAAGGCCAGGATATTTTTGACGTTGTGACAAGCTATCTTGAAAAATTTAATTTTAGCTGGAAGTCTTGCATTGCCATTTGCACTGATGGAGCACCATGTATGGTGGGCAGTATTAAAGGCATCGCTTCACTAGTACAGAAAGAAAATCCAGAAGTCATCCGTACACATTGCTTTATACATCGAGATGTTCTGGTGTCAAAAGTATCACAGGAAGGCTTGAAGGAGGTGTTGTGGCAAGTTATTGAAATAGTCAATTAAATTAAAAGTAAGCCATTGAAGTCGGGAGTGTTTGAAGCATTGTGCAAAGACGTGGATTCTAATCATGTTCGCTTATTAATGCATACCGAAGTTCGATGGCTATCGAAAGATAAAGTCTTAGCTCGTATTGATGATTTACACAAGGAATTGATTGCATTTTTTGAAAAAGAAAAGATTGAACGATTTTGTAATTATCTCAAATATGATTTTTGGATGTCTAAATGTAATATGTGACAGATATATTCTGTCATCTTTAAACTGTTAACAATAGCATGCAAGGCCGAAATGAAAATATCCTCACCTCTACGGCTAAATTGGTATCTCTCAAAAAGAAAATTGATATTTGGAAAGTCAGAATCGAAAAAGGTGGAACTGATATGTTCCCTACAATGCGTAGCTACTGCAAAAAGAAAATGATCCCTATTATAGTAAAACATTTGTCTACACTCGGAGAAAGCATTAACCATTATTTTCCATCATTGAACACAGAGAAGTACGACTGGATTCGAAATCTGTTCATTGATTTTCATCATAATGAAGAACTTCAATTACATGAAGAAGAAGAATTAGCAAGTATTTTTGAGTGACTGCAGCTTGAAAATAAAACATTCTGTGGTCCCTATCGATACCCTTTGGATTTCCACAAAAAATATATCCAGCCTTATCAGATAAATTTATGGCAGTCCTCTTGCAATTTTCCACTTCTTATCTGTGTGAATTAAGGTTCTCTACATTGTACAATATAAAAATAAAAAAGAGAGAAAGACTACGCTCTACTGAGGAAGAAATGCGAGTGTGCTTATCCCATGTACGCCCAAGCATTGAAGAGGTTGCAAAATTGACGTCATGGACGCCCAAGCATTGAAGAGGTTGCACATGTTTCACACTAATAACAGCAAGTGGAAACAACCAGCACTAAAAATTTTAAACCAAATTGAAAGGTAAGTTTTGTAATTTGCATTTAAAATTTTTCCCTTTGAGGCTTAAATCTTTTAGAAAATGTAGCTATAGTATAACAATTTTCCATAGTTCACAGTAGTTTTGCGTTATGTGTGCCGCGACATTTTCAATGGTTGATAAATGTGCCACGAGTTACAAAAGTTTGAGAAACACTGTGCTAATTTATAAAGCTCAGCTGAGAAATCCAAAGTCAATTCTGTCGAGAGGGAAGTAAAAACTCAATTGCAAAGGCATATGCGTTGAAAAGCGACGTAGATACCAAGTTGAGGCTGCAATTCTTTCTTTGTAATGTTACTTTCACATTCATGAGCATTCTTGAAAATGTTCCAATTTAAGCTGACCAGGTTTCTTTTTCAGACTGATTTCTTTGCCTGAGTTGATCAAAGCTTGAGTGAATGGCTTCCCAATTTTCTTCTGCAAATGTTTCAAACAGCTGCAGTTTTATTAATATTTGCTGCTTGATTTAGCAACAGCTGTTACCTTGCTAACATCAGTTCTTGAAAAAATACTGTTCAGATTCAAGAAATATATTTATTCATGCAAAGTATCAGAGCTGAGAAATAATGCGTATCTGCTGTACTTAGTTATTTCTATAGCAACTGCTCATGCAAAGCAATAACTTGGTTATGTGTACATGTCTCCGTATTGCTAAGCCAAGTAATGTTCGTTCTGGTTACGTCCTATAAAATCTCTAATTAGAAAAATAAAAAATAACCTGCAATTCGATCATCACATTGACCTATTTTGACTTGTAGGTATGTATCGGATGACTGGACTATACGTCCTGCGTTCCAATGGAAGCAGCAACGAAGTGTCAGTGCAAAGACTACGCTCAATGTGACGACTACAATTCCACCTACGTGAACATTTGCAACGAGGTAGGCATGTATGATGTGGTAGCATGTGAAGATGGTAATGTATGTAACGCTGGTGTATGTGAAGCTCCGATACCTGATATCAACTCTTGCGACGATGAAGGAGCCTTAACGGGGGAATGGAACTTCATTGATCCGAGTGCACCCAGGGCTTCCTTTGCTCTGATGCAGGAAAAGAAATCCGAGTTGAATGTGAGGCTAATGAATACATAGACATTAACGGAGACTGTCTACCGGCACCACCTGAACCGTGTGCCTCCTTCTGTACAGGGGTGTGTCCAGACAACCTGGGCTGTACTAGGTACTACTACTGTGACGATGGCGAAGTTATTGATGTCACACAGTGTCCAGAAGGTTTCTTTTTCAATCCAAATGGTGACCCTGTTCCGAGGTGCGAGGAGGGCGACGCTAAGGTTTGTGCTCCATTGACTTTCTGTGACTTCAGTGGTGGAATTACAGATTCATGGACAACAACACCAACGACTACGACAACAACACCAACGACTACGACAACGACAGCAACGAGGACGACAACACACCAACGACGACGACGACACCAACGACTACGACAACGACACCAACAACGACCACGACAACAACACCAACGACTACGACAACGACACCAACGACTACGACAACGACACCAACAACTACGACAACGACACCAAAAACGACCACGACAACAACACCAACAACTACAACGACGACACCAACAACGACCACGACAACGACACCAACAACGACTACGACAACAACACCAACAACTACGAAAACGACACCAACGACTACGACAACGACACCAACAACGACCGTGACACAAACAACGACTACGACTCCAACAACGACTACGACACCAACAACGACTACGACACCAACAACTACGACAACGACACCAACAACGACTACGACAACGACGTGGCGATAACATCAATATGGCTATATATGTTAATTATTACGTGTGATACTATTTTCTCTCCAATTGTACAATATCATAATTCAAATAAACGTTTTTCTTATGCTTCTTCTATCGTTATTTTCCGTAATTCTCGTTACGTTTTATCAATTCTTGTGAATGACATTGTTGAACAAACAAATGAAACATGATATGATCGCCTTCGGAGGACCCCATACCTCCACATCAAATAATTATAAGTTTCCCATTCATGATGGAAGACGTGAGAAAGAATATTAAACACACACAAAGAAATCAAACGTATTTTATTTTAATAGTTATGAAAATGGGTCAATGGCAGAAGTCTACCGTATGAGGGTGGATAAATTCAACATCCTAATTTGATAGAGAAGTCGGATAAAGAACTGGAATTATAGCAAGGCAAATCTGAGACTATGTTATATTAAAACAGATTCATCGTATCCGTAACAGCTGAATGGTTAGGTACAACACAACTATCAAAATTCAAAGATAAACTTCCAAATTGAAATTACAAATTTTTTTCCAATTGCTGACTACATTTTACTTTAAAATAACATCAATCTAAGCACTTGCAAATCGCTCTGGAGATTCGACACTGATGGCGAACATTTGAAAATTTAACACTCGGAAGTAACACATTTAGACAATGCCCACTGTTTTCCTTCCATTAAGGCGCCAAAAAAACTTAGTTGCCATCCCCTCAAGTGATTTGCTACTTTGATCCACGGCACGACATGTTTCCTTGCTATTTGAGCCTCCTAGATGCTGTAAAGTGCGTAAATCTTCCACGATAATTTCCTCAACGCACACGTGTTGGTTTGCATGCACAATCTACTGCCACCCTTTAGCATGATAGTCTTCATCTGATTCGTGTTAAATGAAGTTAAAATTTCCCCTACCCATTCCCAAGCCACCACTTTACTGTACAGTATGTTACGTATATGAGCGTCATGAAGTTACTCTGCAATCCATGTTATCACAATTAAACTGAGTTATTATCCAGTTATCAACCAATGTTACTGTAAACAACTATCATGCAGTTATCATCCAATGTTCCTGACAATAACTAATTTTCATCCATTGTTTCAGATCATTTTCATACGACCACGAATTAAACTCCTATCTAGTGAAACATTTGCAGAAATAAAAAGTTCATTATTTCAAAATGAAATTAATCTCTGAATTAGCACAAGACTTTTAGATTTGTACGTTTTTTTTGTGTCAGAAATTATTCTCCAGTGAGCACAGATAGCAGCGAACTTTCAATGGAAATCAAACGAGTCAGAACAAAGCTTAGGTTTCAAGCTCAGCAAAATTAGTGAGGCGGAATAACATAATGCATTTAACGTGCAAGATTGGAAGGGGTTTTCAAATACATGAAAATGGGCTGAACAAACATTTATTTCCAATCAAGCTTACATACTGTGTGTCTGAGTAGCAGCTCAAGTGTGTCTGCTCAGCTGCCCGAACATGAAAGTTTTGTGTGCGGATTATGGTGTAAATATTTTTTTAAATTAAAACACAACTAGGATAAAGAAAGTAAAATGAAAAGATTCCATCTTCCACGATTCCTGAAATTGTGATCGATTCCAACCATACAACAATACAATCTATTCAAATAACTAAATAGTAGGATCGATACAAACGATATACGAGTCAAACAATAAACTCGAAAGTTTCCTACGATAAACTCGAAAGATTTCTACGATAAACTTGAAAGATTCCGACGATAAACTCGAAAGATTTTGACGATAAGCTCAAAAGATTCCTACGATAAACTCGAAAGATTCCTACGATAAACTCGAAAAATTCTGACGATAAACATAAAAGGTTCCTACGATAAACTTGAAAGATTCCTACGATGAACTCAAAAGATTCTGACGATAAACTCGACAGATTCCTACGGCAAACTCGAAAGATTCCTCCGATAAACTCGAAAGATTCCTACAATAAACTCGACAGATTCCTATGATAAACTCGAGAGATTCCTCCGATAAACTCGAAAGATTCCTATGATAAACTCGAGAGATTCTGACGATGAGCTCGACGGCTTAATACTGTAAACATGACAAATACCAACAATAAATAACAATGATTCCAAGAAAAAGAATACGATCGATTCCTACAAGTTTACCTATATAAAACTGAAATTGGTTTTTTACGTCAAGTCCCACACAGTGCTCAATTTTAGGTTAAATTGTACAATCTCGTAAATGGAACCACACTGCTCGAAAAAAAACACTCCTATTCCGTTTTTCGAAGGTATATATTACATTTACAAGTGATGGCAAATTCATTGCTCGTGATTTCTTGTCCTGCCTAACTGCCACACAGAAGAGTAATTTCAAGCTCAAAAAGGCCATTTTAATCACAAACGGATAATTTGCAAGATAGGCAGAGAATTCGAAACACAGGTAATTCCAAATTTAAATAAGCAAATGTAGGCTGTCGATAACAATGACCTCATCAGAGGGAGTAACAGGATTGAAATAAATGCTGAAATGTACCAGGTAAACGATTAACTATTCCCAAATAGGCGATAAACCATACCCGAATAAATGATAAACCTTACCAAAATAAACGATAAACTGTACCCAAATGAACGATATGCTTGACCCATGTAAACGATACAACGAACTCATATAAACGACAAACCATACCTAAATAAACAATAGACCGTAGCCATACAACCGATAAACCGTACTAATATATAAACAATAAACCGTATCCATACAGACGTCACTACATCGTTCCCTATTCGTAGGAGATGAATAAACCACTATGTGTACAGGTAAGAGAACCTAATTAATAATGGTTTAAATAAATAGACTACTATTATTTTCACGACACGTTTACGTCGAAAAAGTCTCTGATGTTTTCGTACCGGTGATTCAGAGCCTTAGGTGTAGTATGCCGCCAGAGCGACCGACTCCTGAAGTACAGGGTTCAATACTTCTTATTTACTAAAGATTTATTCACAAGAATCGAACTGTAAAAGCGACGAGCTTTTGACTTTTTATGCGACTAAATGTTTACGAAAAAACTGAGAACGGTCTCTTTTTATGAGAAATATACGTAGTACCTTTCTTGCTCACCAAGAATCTACATAGGAAAGCGAAATAGAAAATACTAATGATAATATTAGGGTTGTCCCAAAGTAATTGTGACGTTTCTGCTCTACGAGAAATGAATCATCCAAACTCGTCAAAGTTGTGATCAACTCGACGAAAGTTATTGAAAATAGATTAGTTTTGCATCTCTTTAAAACTGGCGTTGAGTTATTTATAATCACTTCCGTGGTGAACTATTTAGAGCATAAGAACTTAGCAGTGCAACGTACCCATCCTTGAATTTCGAAAATTATATGCGTTTTGAAAGTAACTACGTTAACTATACTCACTAGAACTAATGTTCGGTCACAGTAGCAATTAAATACGTTTATTAGGTTTATCCTGATGCTATGAACTGTCAAAGAGATGCCGCACTGCCACAAGGAGACTGCTCAAATTATCATAGATTTCCAAGTACTAATCTCTTCATGTTTCTCATGTGTTGATGGAAATGGAACAAATTTGATAATGCTGTGCCGACTGTTCAGGCTGTCACCAGATGCGATCTCAGGCCTTGAATGCTTTTCTTGGAACACAACTTCATTGTTACCGAAAATTCTGATTCCCTTGGAACCATATTACTAGGAAATTGCGTTGAAATTTGTGATACTTAACACGTTGGTTGCGATTGTCCAGCCGGTGCAAATCTTTACTTTATACACATAGGCACTAAAAGACTTGGAAAAAATTACAGAACCTAACCTAAGTGACCCACCGGTGGGTCGTATCGCACTCAACGTGTTAATAATAAATAGCCTTGAAACATATGATGTGAATAAAAGGTATCTGAATCTATGATACTAGTAGAGTGCATTTAAATCTACATACAATGCGTGTAAGCAAACCTTGGAATCTATAATACGAGTAAATTGCGTGTGAAATATTCAGGCGTGCGAATAGTCTTGACATTTATGCCAAGAGTAAATAACTGTGAAATGTAAAATAAAAGTAAATTGCATTTGGAACAATGATACGTGTAAACAACGTCGGAATCTATGATAAAACGATGCTGCATCTGAATAAATGATAGAGGCAAATTATCTCGAGAAGTTCCCTCGGAATCCATGATGTGAATGAGCCTCCTAAGAATCCATGATACGAAACGATTGCCTCAAAATATATAACAAAGCGAATCGATTCTAGAATCTTTTATACGAATGGATTTGATTTGGGTCTCTTCCTTTGACGAAGTACCCATTTTGTTTTCGTTTACACCATATGACTCACAAGAAAGTCATTTTTGTACTCGGTTTGGCGCGACTCTATTGACATAACAGATTTGTGTATCTGCCAGAACAGATTATCAAACTGTCTGACGCTTATATATTTTGACGTCAAACTTTCAGTAGTCTGACTATCATACATTGCAGCATATATAATTATAGAAAGGATGGATGCTACGAGTAGGGTCCGCTATGAAGTAAATAACATTCTAAATTTTTCATGTTTTTTTCGTAGCATGTAAAACATCTGCACAGTAACTCAAATGTAAACTAGGACATCTTTTACCTGTCAGTTTCCAAGAAATGAAGAAAATTTGGAACAAACTGTACAGATTTTTACACAGTGGAGGAACTGCTACACAACGGTGGGAGAAGAACATGTGTCGTATCACCGATACGCGTTGCAGTCGCCAGTATAAAGGAACACCTTTCAAGGCTCAGTTTATTCATAGGTCGACCAAGGCAAGAAGTCCCACGAAGAACATATTGAGGTGAGTTTTGTGAGTGTATTTTACGAAGTGAATTCACGCTTTTTGTGCAGCTTGAAACGTGTCAAAATGAGTTTGTGAAGAATAGAAGACACTGTTGTGTGAGAGTGTGATGTTTAAAAATTGAACAGTAAAGTAGTTCAGTTCTGCTTCTTTTTACGACATTTGATTCTACTGCGATGCACATTATAGGGAAAAACTGAAATAGTCATTTATGCTTAACAATTTGACGCAAATTTGCGCATGAAATTATTGTACATCACACACAGTTTAAATTGAAAATTTTATAGCAATACAGCGTGAAGCCATTGAGAAAAACTAATTCTGTCGGCTGTTTCCTACAAAGCGTTTCAATTTTAACGATATATGCAGAAGATTATTCTGGCTTGTTTTAAATTACAAAATTTATTTGCCTCGATCTCTATATCTAAGTGCCCCTGATTTCTTTCTCTGGGGACCCTTAAAGGAAAATGTTTACACTGAAATGTCTGATACTTTACAGCAATTGAAACTAAACACCATTCAAGAGATCAATAACATTTCACCAGAGACATTAAGGAAAGTTATGAACAGCACCGTTGAAAGAGCACGCCATTATTTGACTAATAATGGAGGTCATTTAAAAGATATTGTATTCTATAATTAAACGCTTTTTATTGTTTCATTTATAAATTTATATTAAACCTTGAAATTTCTTCTTTCATTCTGAATTAACCAAATCTTTTTACCATTTTTAGTTTTATAGCTATAATAATTTCAAAAAGGTATTTTACTTTAGGGTCACCCTGTATATGTAGTAGGTATAGTCCATTAGCAATCTTTCACTTTAGCTCTATGTTCTAAATATTTCATTCTGAAGTTAGGCGAAATTCAATTAAAAATGTGTAGATATAATGGGTAATTTATGCAATGTTTTGTTTGGTGGAGAAATAACTTGGTCGTTAAAGTTTTAATATTCACATTCATAGGTTGATTTGCAAGCTCCATGCATTGCAGTTATTGGTCGTATCGCGACATTGGGTTTGGCTACTACCAGTTCGTCGAGATGACTTGCCCCGCGAACCTCATTTTCAACCCCGACCCCGACTACCCCTACTGCGACTACCCCGAGAACGTGGACGGCTGTACCAGGGGCAAAGCACTCTATATAAAGCTTCATTAATAATTTATTGCAAATGAAGCTTCCCATTGCCTTGTGTCTCACTGATAGCGGTTGACTTCATCAAGAGAACGCAAAAATAAAACCTGTGTAGGAGAGATAGATTTAGTAACCGTGATATAAAGTGACCTAAATTGTATTACGTGGAATATGAAAAACAGGTCTAATATGTTCGAATAAGTTTTGCGTTATTCTTTTGACTGAAACAACGTTGTCAAGTTCGTCAGGCATGCAAATTACAGAGAACTGCAATTTTACCCAGAGGAAGACAATCAAGGGATTACCAGTAATGTGTGTTAATTACGGTAACAGTAACTTAAAAGTTTCAATTAGTTAAAGTTGATCAAAAATATCCTCTGACTTCCTAGATGTCACGGTAGAGATAGAAGTAAGTCAAGGAAATCATCAGACTTTCTAAAAGTTGGAGGAGAGGTAGATATTGATGAAAGGAATCATCGGAGTTTCTAGAATTTGAAGAATAGGTAGATGTTGGTTAAGGCAATACCCAGACTTTCTAAAAACCACGGAAGATGGAAATTGGTGAAACAAGCCCACTCTTTTCTTAAAAGCCACAACAGGAGATGAAGTTGGCGGAAGAAATCCCTCCATTCTAAAATTCTTGTTCTTTTCTTGTTAAGTTCCTGCTCATTCCGTGTCGTACTATTAATGTACTAAGAAGACATTAAGCTATCAAAAAAATTAAGAAGCAAAATCCATGAACATGTTAGTCCTTGATATTGAAAGTCGTTTCTAGCATATTGGAAGGACCAATGTCGTCCCATTGCGGTGATACATATAAAGATATAACCACATTGTCTGCTTCATTAAGATACGATCGAGTATAATGAAGGATCGGGTAATGTCATTGAAGTATTGGCTGTTTATTATGCAATAACACTAGTCAACACAATATTTCTGGCAAATGGTTTTAAACCAGATTCTAATTAAATTTGAGCTGCTGATTACGAATATGAACTTAGTTTTTGTCTATCACATCAGGATTTTGAGATATTTTATTTTTCAATTTTTGATAAAAATCACTCATAAGCCTATGTATCGGAGGTTTTGTGATAAAAACACTACAATACTACGTTTTGTATATTCTTAATCAAAGAATAACAAAGATTACGAAGTCCATGTACAGCAAACCAAATAAAGAGATAGAATTAAAACAGAAAATATAAAATTATTTACATATGTATGGTGCACAGATCAATGACAAATGGCAGTTATCTGAACTTTCTTTTCTCAGCTGATCTCTGATGTACAGTTTCTACGATTGTCTTTCATCAAACTCTAGCAATAATCCGCCATCGTATGTGAGTCCCACTGGCCTTGATACCATTCTTCCATTGTTTTAATGTCCTAAAGAAAACGCTCCCCATGTTCCTCGCTCACATCCCCAAGGTTCTCCGGAAAATTATCCAAATGGCTGTGTAAATTGTGAATCTTGATAGTCATTCTACATCCAAGTTCTCGCAGACTCATTAGCAGCTCTTTCATTATCTCTTCATAGTTGTTTGCTTTCTTATGCCCTAGAAAATTCTGCACCACATTACAAAATGCATTCCAAGCTCTCTATTCTGTCTCATTCATTGATGTGATAAAATTTGGATCTCTCATAAGTGTTCTTATTTAAGGTTCATCAAATATTCCAGCCTTTTTCTTCTCTTCACTAAGACCCTGAAAAATTTAACATATAGAGCTGAAGCATTCCCAGTGAGATCAAGAACTTTGACGAACTGCTTCCTCAATCCAAGTTTCATGTGCAAGGGGAGAAAAACAATTTTCTTCCTATCCACTAGAAGATCATTGATTTTATTCTTATTGCCAGATGCCAAACTCTTTTTTCAACCAATGCTCTGCTGTAGCTCTACTGTCCGAGTAATACAGAAAACAGGGGTATTTTGTGTACCCTCATTGTTGACCCAAAAGAAATTTAAACATTTTCAAATCGACACAAATTAACTACCCATGAACATAATATTGCAACCTCTCTAGAACAATCTTTATGGTGTTATATTCTTTTTTAAGTTTTGCAGAATGGCCTATTGGTATAAAGCCATATTTATTTCCATTGTATAACAGAACAGATTTCAAAATTCTTTAGGAACTATCAATAAAAAGCCTCCAATCCTTTGAATCATATGCTTGAAGTCCCATAAAGAAAAGTAGCCCTTCTACATCAGTACAATAGACAAGCTGGTCATCTGAATGGAAGTACTTATGCAGTTCTGCTTTCCTGTTACGATAAAATGAGACACTTGTGCAGGGTTTCAACATTCGATTCTCTTGTAGTCTTGAAGTCAACAGTTCAGCAAACTCTTTTAGTAAATAAAGATCTTTAACCAAATCATTCAGAGCAGACTGAATAAACAGAATTGGTTGGTCACAATCTTCATCAGATGGCTGAAAAATATCTGTAGTGTCTTCTTCATCACTAGAAAAAGGTGAGCAGAGATCTGGGTCAACAATTTTTGGAAGCTCAGTAAATATTGGTACAGGTGTTTCTTTACTATGGGCAACTAGTCGAATAGCTGAAAAGATACTTGGGTATTTCAAATATTACTTGTTTTTGTTATTAAAACCGTTTACACTGACACGGCAGAAGTAGCAGTCATCTAAATGATTGCTTGGTTCTCTCCAAACCATAGACACTCCAAACTTAAGTTTAGCATTTGTTCCTTGAGACCATGATCTCAAGGTCTCAACACATGTTTTGCACACTTTGTAAGGAGCCCAATGCTTGCCTTGGTCTCCAAGTAGTACTCTGAAGTACGCAAAATACAGGCTCTTAACAAAGTCAGTAATATTGCTCCTCTGAGTCTTCAAAGTAAAGCTTCCACAGTTGTAGTAAAATATATTTGGATCATTTGAGCAAAACATGGTGTGATAGAGAAAATATAAAATCACATTTGAATTCAGCACCCTCAAATTTGTCCAAAACTGTTCTCAAATTCCACGAGAGAAAAAATTTTTACGTACCTAAGAGAATTACATACCTGTTCACGATCAAATTCTTTAAATGTTGAAAATAGTCGTTATAATTTACTTGAAATTTATATTTAGATTCAATTATTAGCCTTTACGGTACAACTTACTGCGGATTCTGATTTACACACGCTTTTACCAGGAAATAGGTAATTTTTTTAGTATTGTATTTTAGTTTCATTCCGTACAACTCTCTGTTAAACCCACGATCATGAAAGACTGAGATTGATGTAGAGTCAATGTTTAGAAAACAGTTATTAACTATCACTAAAACAAAAATATTTTTTATCAAGAGTTTCATTCCTAAAAAAAACATTTTATTTAAGTTGGTTATTTTATTCATGGTGTTTCACCGATACGTTCAAATGAGATGTCTTCACTACTACTTGTTGTTACTCTGATATGAATATATATAGGCACATTAAAATTTATATAACCTACTCCTATTTTAATCTGTACAAGTGCTGTACGAAATTTTCTCTGAATTAAAGCCTATTCCATCCAGCACGTATAAAATAAGTCATTACCGGCATCTACACACAAACCATAGTAGTATTATTGACACAATGGTACTAGGACTTAGAACACAACAGCTTTAAAGTTTGCTTCATTTATCACACCACGAAATTTAACCGTTTTGTAACGGATTTGTGTGTAAACGTCTGGTTTATTTTCTGAGCTACAGCAACCATGACTTGAATTAGAATGTCCATACATACCAAATACAGAATATCCAGAACACAGCAGACATAAAATGTAATACAACTCTTACTCCACACGTCGGGATTGAGAAACTGTTTTTGATTTTGCTCTAGGTTTAACGAGGCGGTTACATCTGTTTAAATATCTGAAGTAATACTTGACACAGGTAATAGCAATAGTCATGACACTGATATTCAGGAACAATATCAAAATAGCTATTTTAATAGAAAGAAAGTCTGCGGAAAGCTATTCTTTGATACTTCCCGAACATATTACCGTCAAATTTAACTCACTCAATAATATTGAGTTGTCTTGAGTAGAAAAAATAAATCAATGAGACTTAAATAAAGTAAATACTTTTCGGTATATAAAATAAATAATTTTCGGCATTAGTGGGTTAAAAAAGTTACAAGTACACAGAAAATTATCAACACGTGCGTGAATATGCCAAGTGATTGGATTGTGATGGGAAGTGTGTGATGTTGTGATGTAAATAAATTCTTGTGAAGAAAAGCTATTGAACTTTTGCCCTGAAACTTCACATTGAGTGCAGTTTCTATCTTTGTTCATATGATAGGATTAGTGAAGCTTTGTCAGGCTCAGCCATAAAAGGACCACGAATAAAATTCAAAAAGTTTTAAAAAATGTAATTGAACAAAATCATTATTCAAACAATCAGTTTCAAACCCTTTCGAACATGACACACTGAATGGATTAAGTTCCTAGTTGTACATTCAATTTTACACGCTGAATTGATGTTATAAGTTATACACGCAAGTTCATACCCTGAATCTATTTAGTTCTTAGTTATACACAGAATTTCCAACAGACACGCAGCTACTACTGAACAGCCACTCATGCAGAGGCTGTAAGGTACCATTTGTCAGGAAAATATCATAGTGATGACTATTGGGCTGGGTGACTGATGCTGAAACCGCAATCTATTATTGATCAGTATTGAGCTAGGTACCACATTTGTATCTGTATTCTAACACTTGGGAGTATAAGACTCATAAGTATTATGCTGAGTACGAGAGTTGAAGCTGTATTCGAACACTGGGAACTATAAATTGATCATTATTGGGTAGGAATACTGAAAATGATACTGTATTCTAATACAGACTGCAAAAGTATGAAAGTGTATTCACTGCGTTATACAAAGGCCGTGTTGAAAGCGTGCAATAGTTTTTAACTTATGTTCTATGCAATAACTCACACTTGTAACGGTAAACGATTGGCTTCCTTCAGAGAAAAAGATTTCTCACTTTCCATCATACATGGATAAAATTCACACTATACAGTAATTTATTCCATGTTAATTTGCCTTTTTGAAAAAGTATTTTCAAGTTATTGAATGTAGCTCTAAAATTGATGTTATATTCAGAGTGGGGTGATATTTATTGGAAAGTGAAATTCATTTGTGCATACATCGTTACAATTATTTAAATCTTTTTCTCAAGAGATGAGCAAAACGCAATGGCTTGTCTTTTTAGAATTCAAGGAACCTAATACTTAAATTATGGTATTCGGTATTACTTAATCATGTATCTAAGATACTAACCAATACTTCAACAGTAGCATTAAATGATTCCCAATCCCACATCTGGGATACCGCCCAATGCTTAAACGATGATATTCTCTGATCCCTAATCACGTATCTATGATACCACCTAATGCTTAAACGATGGTACTCTATGATCCCTAATCACGTAGCTATGATGCCGCCCAATACTTAAGCGATGGTACTCTGTGATCCCTAATCACGTATCTATGATGCCACTTAATACTTAAACCATGGTATTCTGTGATCCCTGATAATGTACCTAAGATACCAAATTAAAAAAAAAAAACTTTAGAAATTAAAAACTTGAGCTAGCGATAACTCTGACAGGATGCAACACATTTCGACTACAGATTTCCGACGAATGAAAAATTAGAATAGAGTAACCACATAAATAACGCTGTTTACGGTTCTAAATTAAGAGAAAACAGACTTGTTCGTTATGATCTAAAACTTATGCTAAAAATTATTACTGTATATCTACGTTGAAACTTATTGCAGCTTTGTCAGTCTAGAATATGAGTTTTTTGCTGAGGAAATGGGTCTTAAAAAGTAATAGGTAGCCAAATTACATATGATGAAACATCGTTTTGAATCACCAGATAATTTGTATTTGTATTTAATCAACTTAAAAACATTCATCAGTGAATAGTCATA